>CM042552.1:15500000-15505000 GCA_023630585.1 Cranoglanis bouderius
CATGTTCCTGCACTTTGAAGACAAGACAGGTCTTGTGGTTCGTTTTGTGGCGTGGGCGGGATTTGTCCACGCAGCACGGTTCTTCTGTGTAGCTCCATTTGGACCAGCTTTTGAGTTGTTGGCTTCCCATTGTTAACCACTCTTTGGTGTTCATTGGCACATAATAATCGTGTGTTGAATCAGTATCGCAAACGTTTGAATATTTTAAGTGACATATGCACATATTCTGTATTCTGAATCGGTTACAGAAACACTCCTCAAATGACATTCTTCAAATAAAGTAAGTAAGGCTTGCTGGAAAAATATTTAGTGAAACAGACAGTTACTACAGTGACAAACAGCCTACAGCGGAACGTGAACATGTCTTCAATTTTTATAACATATTTTAGAATTAGTGCTATCTAACTTTGTGAACAATTTTTTTTTTCTGTTATTAGCTGCCTGAGGAGTAAAATGCAAAATGAAGCATGTGGGGTTGAAACAAACTACTCTTGTGTTAGGTTTTCCCCTGCTCTCGCTACACTGCAAAGAGTAGCGTAGCATACTTCCGCATTCCGATCTCCGCATCCATTCAAAAACTCTCCGGACTAATTCATTCATGTACTCACGTTTTGTTTACCTCTACCATGTGCATTTATGTTTTCGTTCACGTCATGTCTCCGCCTCCTGTGTTTCCCCATGTGCTCATGTTTTGGTTTGTGTCATGTCTCCGCCTCCTTATTCCTCATTGGTTCATGTTTGTCTGATTCATTCTGTCATCATGGGTTTCAGGTGTCTTTGATTGTGCATGTGATTTCCGTATGTTTAAATACGCCGCTCCATTTCCGCTTCGGCGCGGAGTATTAGATTAGATTAGTTTAAGCGTAACTTGGATATATCCGTAGCTCTTAGTCCGTGGTTCCCAAACCACCTCCTCGCGAGTGTTTTTTGTTTCCTATGTTTTTGTTTACCCGGCGTTGCCGGGTTCTTGGATTCATGCCTCATAACTTCCTGGATTTTTGCCCTGTGAGTGTTCGAATTATTAACGTATCTGTTTGGAATTACTGCCCTAGCGTTTTTGGGGTATTATTATTTTGTTTACTTTTGGATTTTGTTAGACTGTCCCATTTCTTGTGAATGTTCCTTTTATGTTGAACTGTGCCTGATGATGATAGACCAGTATCCCAAGATCTGAGTTCCCAGAAAACAAACAGGTATACTTGAAACAACGGTTTAAGCACCAGCTAGCAATGGTTTAAAATATGTTGTCTCTTTAAATATTTTGAGTAATGTAATTTAATATGTAATATGCTATAATTTTCCATAGAAGTGGAATGTAACTGAGTCAAGCCTAATACTGTATAAGTAAGCAAACGCTGAGATGTTGTGGGTTCTTTATTGTTTAATTAAATTAATTTAAAGAATATTTGCTTGATGTATATTCTACTTGCAGTATTTGTTGCGGCACATGATATCTAGTTTAAATATCATGAATAGATTAAATGTTATTAAATATCATTAAAAGCATCAAAATTTGGCCCACCACTTTTGGACTAATGGTGCAACCCCTGGAAGGAATTATCTAAATGATAACAAAACAGAGCTTCCTGAATGCAAATGAATAGTATGATCAATAAAGATAATGATCAAGTTCCAGGACAGATCCAGGACATTCGAGAGAAAAACTTGTATGTTTTTTTTTTTTTTTAAAGGGGATCTCAGGCTTATTATGAACTGTAGAGGTGATGTTTTGGACTGTCTGGGCTTGAGGGTAACTTCTGAAAAGACACAGACATATTTTTATAATTAACTCACCTTTTGGGATGATCACAACTTGGACAGGGGCTGATGTCTTCTCTGCAGCCTGGTACCATTTTCCACAGCTCTGTTGTATCCATGCCCTCACTCTGCATGAGTAAAGGCCCTTATCAGATAGCTCAACGCTGTGGATCTCCAGTCTCAATTCACCCTTTCCAACCTGGTTAATGCTAAATATATCTGAAGTTTTTGCCACCACTCCATCTCGACTAAGGTGGGTAAGAACCTGTGTGTCATTTAGCAGCCATGTCACCTCAAGACCTGAGGCAGCAACGTCATCTGCAGAAACCAAGCAAGTGAGATTCAGATTGTCTCCTGTGTTAAGGATGGTACTATCCAGGACCTGTACAGTGAGGGATTCAGCTGTAATCAAATAATAAAGAAGGAACTGTGTTAATATTACAGTAATTACAGTGACAAAAATAAATCCATTCATAATAATCACACATAATTTTGCAGCATTATGCTATCACTCATACAGTCTTACAAACAACTTTTTTTTTTTTTTTTTGCCTAAGCTTTTAATTTATGTTGTAAAAGTAGTCAGTAAAGTAGTGTAAAATCAGCATTAATTTATGGGTTTATATTTGTTGGATAACTTACAAATAAATAAATTCCACAAAAATAAAACAAGATCCACAAACAGACTGCAAGTAATTCACAAATATAAAAATCGATCCACAAATAAATAAAATGAAATGTGCAAATAATTCTGTAATTCACAAATGGGTATTTGATTAACAAATATTTTTGAACCTCACAACCTCATTTGTGGAATCAGCTGCAATTTGTTGTACTGTAGATCACTCCAGCTGGAATTGTAAATCATGTGGCACTTGTGGAACAAGTTTATTTATTTGTGGTTTTCATATTTCAATGAATTTCTTTCATTCATTCATTTATTCCTCTTCAGTAAGTGCTTTATCCTGGTCAGGGTCACGGCGGATCCAGAAACAATCGTATATTTGCTGTGACTGGTTGGCGTAACGTGGGCATTAGTGAAAAGTTGTCTCACTATTTGAATGGTTAAAGCAGACCCAGTGAAAACCCCCCACATATTTGTGGATTGAACTGCACTACACAATGTGAAAAATATTACAGAAATCCATGAATAAATGCCAGCCTTTCCACAAATGCCACATGATATGCAAATGCGCATGAAGCGATCTGCAAACAAATGTAGCCGATTCCACAAATAAACATCAAGTGACACTGTGCATTTCACAAATATTTGTAAACCAAATACTTATTTGTGACTTACAAAAATTTGTGCATTTATTTATTTAGTATCTCATTTTATAATTTCAGGTATGGCTTATTAGACAGAAAATTTTTGTGAAAAAAAAACTGCTGACCAACTAAAGGTCTACAATTATTATTATTATTATTATTATTTAGATTTTTTTTTTTTTTGCTTAAATCTTCCTTTTTCTATTTAACTTCCTTTTCAGTTTTTATTTAATCTTCCCCACTGTGGGTTAAAGTTTATTCTTTTTTCACTATTCACTGCATTCTATACTATTTAATAAATAATTGAATTAAAATGTTAAAATGTAATCAAACTTCTCCAAATCTCTAGTAATCTGTGACCATAAAAGAATAAAGGCACTGCTGATCTCAAGTATTGAGTACAATCTCGTTATATTGCTTTACGTAAGGTTCTATGGGTGGTCTTTTACAGCTGTGCACTCCCTCTGTGGTACATCCCTAGTTGTAATTAAATGCTGTGTGGTAAGCCTACATAGCAACCCAGGAAGTGTATCCCTGGTAACAAAACCTGAACAACTGGGTTTGTAAGAAATGTCACAGACACTTAATGCAAAATGTGTAAAAGAGAAAGAAAGACATAGATATTAGGATTCACATATTGTACAGTGTAAATATTTATCATTCCCCAATTTATTTGAATTTTTCCACATTGTGTAGTGTTGCAAACTGGAATTGAGAATTTAATCAATTGGGATTTTTGAGAGACCTGGCCAAGAAGGCACACCATTTCAGAGTAACGCACTTAAAAGTCAAACACACGAAAACAAACATACAGACAAAAAATGAATAAAAATAATAATAATACAAACCACATAATACAAAATCCAGCTTACAGCAATTACACTCTTCAGTTACACAATTTTTTTTAAATCAGCACTTTAAACTCTCCCATTGTAAAGTGATTAAGCTGTAATGTGTTCTGAAGATCATTCCATGATGAGGGCGCAAATAAGCAAAAGCCTTTCTTCAGAGTTTTGAACAAATACTTGGTACCCTATAGAGCAACCATCTAAAAGAGCAAGAATCATAACTTGCTCATAGATAATAGAAGATTACACAAATAAGAAGGGAATTTTCCCTGTATAGATTTGTAAATAAAAATATACCAATGTTGCTGTCTCCTTAAACTTAATGTAGGCCTAAGGACCAAATAATAAAGAACAGAATGATGTGTACTAGACAACAAATTGGTTATAAAACGTAAAGAGCTATGACACACAAAGCTTAAAATTGTAGCCTGAATAAGCGTTTTCTTAACTGCTAAATTAAAACATTGATAGTAAAATCTCAACCTAACCTTCAGCTTCTTCATTAAATGCGCAATATGCACTTTAAAAGAAAGCCTATCATCCAACCAAATACCCAAGTACTTATAACATGATTGATTTCCCTCCTAACGTATGAATACCTACAATATCTGAGATCTTGGAGTGAGCTCTAGATAAGATAATAAATTTAGTTTTCTTTGCATTGAGTACCAACTTTAGCTCATATAAAGAAACTTACAGCTTTTGAAAAGCAATCTAGAGCTCATCAACAGCCTGAATCAGAGAAGAGGCAACTGAAAAAATCACAGTATCATCAATATAAAGATGTACTTTAGCTGTAGGCATATCCTTCCCAATGTTATTTATAAAAATAGAAAATAAAGCAGGGGCTAGAATTGAACCTTGAATTATATAAATAATTTATATAACCGTTGTGTTAATGTAAAGTTTTAGTCTGAAGTTTATATTTGTAACACTCAGTTTGTGGATTTTATTTTAAATAAATGAAAAAAATGGTACTGAAAGCCCGTCCCCAATCCGATTAATCGAGAGAGAGAGAGAGAGAGAGAGAGAGAGAGAGAGAGAGAGAGAGAGAGAGAGAGATAATCGGCAGTGTTGTCCTGATGGAACCTGATTGTCCACAAGCTTTAAAGCAGAAGCTAAATC
>CM042552.1:15510000-15756668 GCA_023630585.1 Cranoglanis bouderius
AACCTATCAGTTTTCTCGGTAGGCGGGCTTTACAGTCAACCTCTCTCTCTCTCTCTCTCTCTCTCTCTCCAGCTCATCCATCAGTTCGGTCGGTTTAATGTCTGCAGCGCCATGGCAGAGTGTCCAAAAAAAAAAAAGAAGTACAAAACGCACTTCACTCCAGACTACACTAAAGTGAACCCAAACATAATAGCATAATAGCAGTGATTTCTCAATTGCCAGTGGTGGGTTAAATGACTGTAAAAGATATGTTGAGGTGAGTTTAATGTCATTTGTCCATTAGCATAGTTAACGTTATTTTAACTAGCTGCTATAAGAAGCTACTGTATTGATGTCTAGGTGATGAGGCCAAACTAGATATGTGTAAAGTAGTTATTGAATAAAAAAAATGACTCCACGAGTTGAATAATACAGTAATATAATATAGTATAATATAATACAATATTTATACATATACAATACAATATTATATATATATATATATATATATATATATATATATATATATATATATATATATATATATATATATATATATATATATATATATATATATATATATATATATAAAAATATAAATTGGACAACCAGTTGTGTTAATGTAAAGTTTTAGTCTGAAATTTATATTTGTAACACTCAGTTTGTGGATTTTAAGTTTGTGGATTTTAAATAGATGAAAAAAATGGTACTGAAAGCCCCCACCCCCATCCGATTAATCAGGGGAAAAAATAAATAAAATAATCGGCCGATTAATCAATTATGAAACTAATCGTTAGTTGCAGCCCTAAAGGACTCCCTTAGAGATTTCCAAAAAACTTGACTTATATCCATCTATATATACACACACTGTGATATTGGGATAGGGGGTTTAAGAACTACCTTGCAGATAGAACCCAAAGTCTGCCTAACAGCATCTCATGGCCAACAGAATCAAATACCTTGGACAAATCAACAAACAGGACCACACAGTGCTGTTTCGTATCCAAGGCATTGATGATATCATTTGTTACCAACAAAACTGCAGATATAGTACTATGACCTAATCTAAAACCAGACTGTATTTCACTTAAGATGTTATCGGCCAAAAATTGTTTCAATTTGAGATTCAAAATCTTGGAAAGAGTAGAAAGTTTGGATATGGGGTGATAATTGTTTAAATCTGAAGGGTCCTCACCCTTTAATTAAGAGAGAAAATAGGCTGCTTTCCAAATTTTAGGAATAGTATTTGTCTGAAGACTCAACTTAAAAATATGCACAATAGGCTCAGCTGCAAGCTTCAAAAGATATGGATCCAAATTGTTGGGTCCAGGTGACTGTTTTGGATCAATAGCCTTTAAAGCTTTACAGATCTCCACACTACAGACAGGTCTAAATACAAAGGGGTTCATAAATAAATCGCTACCTGATGACGTAGATATGAAGTTAAAATTAGAGTTCCCCGACCTTGAAACATGAGTATTAGAAAGAGACCCCACGGATATAAAATGCTTGTTAAAATGCCCAACTTAATTTATTAATTTATTCTTAATTTCCAATGACTTTAGATGACTTTAGGCAGATTTAGAACATGACAATAAATTAATCTGTCTCCAAAATTTAGTAGGATTGTTTAAATTATCTCAACCAGAATTGAAATAATATTCTATCTTAGATGTCCTAATTTGAGTTGTTCATTTATTTCTCAGCGCTCTAAAGGCAGTGTAGTCCGCAGGAGAATTAGGGATCTAGCTTTGGCCAAAGAAGCATTCCTTTCCCTAATCAGTTTGGATAATTCAACTGTAAACCATGGGTTGTCCCTCCCAGAAATCCTAAATTTCTTTATAGGGCATGCTTATTACAAATCAACATAAGAATTATAAAAATATTCCCATGCACACTCCACATCATGGATTAGACTAACTCTGCCAACATCACAATTACACAGGTCATGTAAAAATGCTTGTTCTTCAAATCTTTTAAAGTAAAAACATACTGAGGTTTGAACTTGAGTAATTTTAAATTTCTTACACAGGCAATAGCACATTGATCACTATCATTATTACAAAATACTGCAGTCGAGGTATATTTATGGGTCGCATTTGTAAGAATAAGATCCAATAATGTGGATTTATTTAGATCTTTTGGGTTGAGCCTAGTAGGAGCATCAATAAATTGCATAAGATTTAAAGGTCTGTTATGTAGGACTTGATGTTACTATCCCTTAATTGCACACATAAGACATGCTGCCTAAGCTTAGTCAAGTGAGTGAGTGATGGCATCTTCGGGTTATCAAGTGGGCGCCCTCTTTCCTCGATGTTTCACGGATAGGCCCACGACCCCTCCAAGGGTTCAGCAGTGAATCCCAGCATCCTGGGCTCACTCCCTCGATGCCATCTACTCACTTGAGGGCCCAGGTGGAGTCCTTTCTCTTCATCCAGAGCCACTAACTACTCTCTTCTGCAGTTCTGGAGAGGTCTTTAACTGCTTGCCGGTCGGCCTTCCCTTGCACTCCCAACTCTTGGAGTAGCCTCGACATTGATATGGCCACAAACAAACCCTCTGCAGCCTACTTCAACTGGCTGGACCTTTATTTTCCAGCCGCAATGTCGGCATACCTCATGGTACAGCCGGCCATGATTCCCACTTCCAGATGTTGCCACGCTGTGGTGTAGTCTAATGTCGTCAAGCATAGCTGGATGTCCTCGAAGTAGGCCTTGACGAAGCTCGTGAGGGCTACTGGGACCCTGAAGAAGTCGAAAGCTGTCCAGAGGACCTTATGAGGTAATGAGCCAAAGGCATTGGCGAGGTCCAGGAACACCACATGAAGGTCAGTTCCCTCCTTCTTGGCGACCTGGATCTGATGCCAGATGGTGCTAGCGTGTTCCAGACAACCGGAGAAGCCGGATATCCCTGCTTTCTGGACCGAAGTAACAATCAAATGGTTTCTTTGCAGGTATCCCAACAGCCTGCGAGCCACCACGCTAAAGAAGATTTTGCCCTCAACATTTAGGAGGCTGATCTGGCGAAATTGGCCAATATCCGATGAGTCCTTTTCACATAATTCCTTAAAACAATAAGATGCAAAAGAAAGCCAAGCCCAGTTCAAATCACCCGTAAGAATGAATTCACAATCATTTAAACCAGGGGTCTCAAACTGATGTAAAAAATAACATAATCCGGCCCACAAAATTATTTAAAAAAAAATTTCTAGTTGTTTCATACCAGTTTGAACTACACCTTTATATTCAGTTGAAACAAAAACACGGTTCTATTTAAAAAAAAAAAAAAAAAAAAAAAAAAAGAGAGCTGGTTTTGGGGCTTTAGTACTTAAAAACGAAAAGATGTCTCTTTCCAAACCGAAAAGGAAAGTGGATGTTGAACACAGATAGTTTCAAGAAAGATGGACATTGCAGTATTTTTTTGTGGAGTTTAATGGAAATGCTACCTGTCTGATATGCAAAGAAAAAGTCGCTGTTCTAAAGGAATATAATCTCAAGCGTCATTACTCGACTAAACACGGAGAACAGTATGAGAAGTACCAGGAAGACGAGAGAAAAAAAACGAGCCATGCAGTTGCAGAGAGCTAATGTCCCAGCAAAGCCTTTTCCATAAAGCCAAAAAGGATGTTGATGCTGCAGTTAAAGCAAGTTATGTGGTGAGTGAGTTGATCGCTAAAGCAGGAAAGCTATGCACTGAAGGGCAGTTTATGAAGGATTGCATGCTGAAAGTCGCTGATATTCTATGTCCAGAAAATAAGGGCTTGTTCAACAATCTTTCTCTATCGGTAAACACAGTGGCAGAGCGGATTAGTGAGTTATCGAGTGACATTTATGACCAGTTACGCGGCAAAGCTGGAGTTTTCACTGCATACTCTCTGGCACTTGCCAAAAGCACAGACAAAACCGACAGTGCTCAGCTAGTCATTTTCATCAGGGGTATTAATGACTAATTTGAAGTGACGGAAGAGTTGCTGAGTATGTGTTCAATGCACAGCCATACCACAGCCAAAGATATATTTCAGAAGCTATGCGACGTGATTGAGCGCGCTGGTTTGCCGTGGAATAGACTGGTAGGCATTACCACTGATGGCGCCCCGTCTATGACAGGCAAAAAAACGGACTGGTAGCGCTAGAACAAAGAAAGTTAGAAGAGGAAAATGCAGATCCAGCAGTTGTTCTGCACTGCATTATACACCAACAGGCACTGTGCAGCAAATGCTTGAAATATGAACGTCATGTCTGTTGTCCTGAAATGTATCAATTACATCAGGTCGAGGAGTTTACAAGCACCGCCAGATTCGGGCCTTTTTAGAACAAATTGAGTCACCATATGGTGATGTACTTTACTTCACTGAGGTGCATTGGCTCAGCAGGGGGAATGTCCTGAAGAGATTTTTTGAGTTAAGAGCAGAGGTGAAGAGATTCATGGAAGATGGCAAAATGGATGTTCCTGAATTTGATGATCCTAAATGGGTCATGGACCTTGCATTCTTAGTGGACATAACACAGGAGCTGAACATCCTTAACCTGAAGCTCCAGGGCCCTGCTCAGCTCATCACAGCAGCATATAAAAGTGTGAAAGTCTCCTCCACAAAACTGAGATTGTGGAAAACTCAGCTTTCTGCAAAAAACCTCAGTCATTTCACAACATGCAGATCTCTTGTGGAGGAGGGCACAGCATTCAGTGGTGATGAATATGCATCTGCAATTGAAAACCTACTCCAGGAATTTGATCAGTGTTTTGCTGACATCAAGGCACACCATGACACTTTTCAACGTTTTGCAGATCCCTTCTCAGCTGACGTGGAGAGTGTCCCAAGTTGGTTGCAAATAACTTATTGACTTGCAGTGCAACAGTGAGCTAAAAACTAAATTCAGAGAGGCACAGAGAAAAGCAGACAAGACAGGACAGTTTCTGAGAGAATTACCTCCATCCTTCCCAGAGCTGTCCAAAGTGTTCAGTCGGGTAATGTGCTTTTTTGGAAGCACGTATCTGTGTGAGAAATTTTTTTCAACTATGAACTTCAATAAATGCAACTACAGGTCCAGGCTTAGTGATGCCCATCTTGAAGCTGTCCTCAGGGTTTCAACTGTGACCTCCATTAGGGCAAACATGGCTCAGTTGTGTGAGCAGAAGCGCTGCCATATGTCTGGCAAGAAATAGAATAGTGTGCAAATGTATTCAGGGATTGCATGTGTTCAGTGCAAGGTTGTTAGTTCAGTGCAAGGTTTTGATAAGTTATTTAAGTTAAAATAAAATAAAGGAAAATATTTGCACTAACTGTTAAATTATATATAACAATGTATAGTCACTGCTGTTTAATTTTTTTTTGTTTAAAGTATGACAAAAATATGTTAGTAATGGAATTTGAAGTAAATGAGAGCCAACATCTCAAGCAAAGCAATTTTCCAGAAATATTGCGCTTTCTTGTTGTGCTTGAATGTTAAAATGGCCCTCCTATGAGATGTCAGTCACAGCAGTGGCCCCCAGCCAATTTGAGTTTGAGACCCCTGATTTAAACGGTGTAAAGCGTCAGAAGGAGACAAGGCTTCTTTTGCAGCTGATGACCAATCCAACGACAGACTAGCATAAATCCTTGTTACTGTAATTATAATTAACTCGTAATTATAGACCGTGTCATAGACCTATAAAATTTGGATTTAACATAAATTACAACACCTTTACCAACTCAGTCTGAAACATTGTAACCATTAATTGTAATCAAATTATCAGGTATTGATTTTTTTTTTTTAACCAAGTTTCTGATAACACCATAATGTCCATTTCCATTGTAACAACCCAAAGCTTTATCAAGTCCATTTTAGGAAAAATACTTCTAACATTAAAATGCACAAGACCAAGCCCAGATCTACTTTTAAAGTCTGCCTCCTCCAGCTAACACAGATCTTGTGCCCAGCAGCAATAACTTCTACTCAATTTAGGATTATTTAAAAAAACATGAAAACCTGCACCACTCTTGAATAAATGTAAAAATATCACTATCCTTGACCGGATTTATCAATATAAAACACAAAACAAAATAAAAATGTAAGCAAAATTGTTAAATGCATACACAACACACTAACAAAGCACAGAACTGGTGGCCATCTTGGAATATAATATAATCATAACACAAAGGTTAATTAAAAAATGAAGCAGAGATTTGTTGGGTGCATAAGTATTCACCCCCTTTGTCAATACTTCATAGAACCATCTTTTGGAGCAATTACAGCTCTAAATCTTCTGGGATATGACTCTACTGCAGAATTGGATTCTCTGCAGGATGGACAGTTGGGGAACAGAAATGTTCAAGTCTTGCCACAGAGTCTGAAATGAATTGCGGTCTGGACTTTAACTGGGCCATTTTAGCACATTCAGGTTCATTATTTTGAACCACTCCAGTGTAGCTATGGCAGTATGTTTAGGATTATTGTCCTTTTAGAAGGACCATCAGTCTCTATGATCTTGCAGACTGGAACAAGTTTTCTTGAAGGCTCCACCTTGCCCTCAACCCTAACCAGTTTCCAAGTCCCCAAGTGATTAAAAGCATCCACACAAGATGATGATACCCCCAACATGCTTCATTGTGGGGATGGAGTTCTCAGGGTGATGAGAAGTATTGAGTTTCCACCAAATGTAGTGCTTTGCACCAAGGTAGTCACAAAGAGGCTTACACAAAGATGCCATTTGGGTGAACTCATATGGCTTTTTTTCTGTTCTTGCCACTCTTCCAACCCAGCTGAGGATCTCCCCAGCTGGAGAGTCTGTACTGTACTGGTCTTATTTTATTAAATATTAAATTGCATATCTTTAAATCTGTTACAAACTGAAAATTGGCAGTCTAATATCCTCCCAGACATTTATCAATGTCATATTTCAGGTTCTTACTCCATACCTTATGCAATGAGCTCAGATCATTTGTTGATATTACAGTTTAGGTGTACCGCAAACACCAAAGTTTGTAACTCCTCTAGGTGACCACTTAAATGGCTTTATAAAATTAGGCTCAGACCTCTTTTGGGATCCCAGTGGCATCATTTCTGATTTATGGAAATTAACTGTATAACCAGACATAGCTTCAAATTGCTTAATACAATCTGTTAACACAGGTAAAGAAGCTTCCGGATCTGTTATAGTTAGTAGAATATCATCAGCGTAAAGTATTATTTTATGCTGTTTACTGCCAATACAAAACACCACAAATTCTTGGGTTATGCCGGATAGACAGTACTGTGCAAAAGTTTTAGGCACATGCAAAGAAATGCAATTAAATGTTTCTACATTTAAAAAAAATACAATAAAGAGCAGTAAACAGTAGTAAATGAAACAAAGTCTATATTTGTTGTGAAAAAAAAATAAAAAATAATAGTCTCAGGTACAATTTGTGCAATTTTATAAGGAAATGAGCTGGTAAGTTTTATTGAGCATCTTGCAGAACCAGCCACAGTTCTTCTGGAGACTTTGACTTTCGCACTTGCTTCTTATTTTTGCAGCAAAATCCAGCAGCCTTTATTGTGCTTTCTGTCTGAAAAGTGTCTCTTACGTAATATGCTGCTTTCTTTAATGACATACAAACATTTTTCTGTAACATTTAATTTTGTGCAAGAAAACTAATGTTTGGGAATCTAAAATGTTTTTTGTACTGATAATGACTGATAATTAACATTATCATAATTGATCATGTAGAAGTCATAAAATAAAAAATCTATAACAAAGTTTGTACTAAAAAAATATGGTGCCTAAAACTTTTGCACAGTACTGTAAATTGCTAAGGGTTCTACTGCCATGGCGAATAATAAAGGTGACACGCTCCCTCGACTTGTTCCCCTAGATAGCACTCTGAGAGAATGGCATTAGTTAAAATGGCAGCTGTACATGAAGTATAAAGGAATCTCACCCATTTCATGAAACTTTCACCAATCCCAAATCTGGTCATGACATCAAACATACAGTCCCATTCCACCCGATTGAATGCTTCTTCAGCATCCATCATAAGCAATAGACTGGGTGTGGAGCTATGTTCAAGGTGACAGATAATATTAAACAGTCGTCTAGTGTTACAATAAGAGTGATGCCCTTTCGTAAATCCTGTTTGGTCTGGGTGTATAACATCTGGGATTACACTCTCAAGGCATCTAGAATTTTGTGCAGGACCTTTAGATCAACATTTAACAAGCTAATTGCCCTGTATGAGCTGCATGCCTCAGGATCTTTGCCCTTTTTGTGTATTACAGTGATACAAGCTACATTCATACGAATTGTTACGAATTATGGACACTTGAAATGATTTGTTAAGGGCTTCCAAAAGATTTTTTGTGTTTTGTGCATCAGCATTTGAACTGAACTTGGTCTAAATCTCTTGTTTGTTCATTGATTTTCTAAGATTCTGAAACCATTAGTGTCCTTAGTTGCAGAAATATAACTTTTTGCAGGTGCATTTTTAACTAATCTTGTGAGAAGGTGATTAGGTTTATTACCCATCTAAAAAAATTGCAAATAAAAATTTTGTTTTTATATATATATTTAAAAAAAAAAAAAAAAAAAAACGGTCTTGCAAATAGTATATCCTTATCTGCTTAATAATTTGTTTAACTGCACCCTTAGAGATTTAATATCAACAAGAAGCTGGTCTGATTTTAATTAATAAATCTTTTCTAGCTGCAAAATCTTCTTTTCTAGTTCCATTTCCATTCTTTTTACTAGTGTACGCTATTATCAATTCCTCTAAGATAGGCCTTATAAGCTTCTCATACCATTCTAGGATCAGTTCCACTTATCTCATTGCATTGGAAGTATACAGTGGGTATAGAAAAGAATCACCCCTCTTTAAAATAATCACATTTTGTTGCTTTTCAGCCTGAAATGAAGATGGACACAGTTTTTGTTTTATCCATCAGTATTTACTCAGTGCAACTTATAACATCCAAGTGAAAGATATAACACCAACATGTCAGAATTTTTTTTTTTTTTTTAAATAAAAAAAAAACAAAACAAAAAGGCTCACCCCCCTCCTAAAAATGACCTTTTCAATGGCACACAAAGCCATTTGGACTTTCAACTGTAATCAGCTGTGGTCATTTTGATTAGCTCAGCATGAAAAGAGCTTTCCTGGAGCATTTTGTAGTGCAACTGAAGCAAACAATCAAAAGTCAAAAGATCTCCAGGATAAAGTTGTGGACAGGCACAAGTCAGGAGATGGATACAAAAAAATTCAAAGGCTTTATCAATGCCTAGAAGCACAGTGAAGTCTATTATTAAGAAGTGGAAGGTATTTGGTACAACACAGACCCTCCCTGGATCAGGACATCACTCCAAACTGGATGAAAGAGCCAGGAGGAAACTGGTCAGAGAGGCTACCAAGAGGCCTACAGAAACTCTGAAGCAGTTGCAGGAATTTATAACAAAGAGTGGTCAATGTGTGCATGTGACAACACTATCACAAATTCTCCACAAATGTGGTTTGTATGGGAGGGTTGCAAGAAAAAAATCCACCCACGACTGAGCTTTGCCAAAACGCACCTTGAAGATTCTGAGGCCACATGGAAAAAGGTGTTATGGTCAGATGAGACTAAAATTGAATTATTTGGCCTCAACACCAAACGATGTTGGCGGAAATCCAATACAGCTCACCATCCAAAGAACACCATTCCTATAGTAAAGCACTGAGGTGGTAATATCCTGTTATTGGGGTGTTTCTCTGCAGCAGGGACTGGAGCACTTGGAAAATCTGCTGCCGTCTGCCAGAAAGTTGTGAATGGGAAGAAGGTTTACCTTCCAAGATGACAATGACCCAAAGCACACAGCAAAATTGGTTGAAGGAGAAAAAGGTGAATGTCCTTGCATGGCCTAGTCAGAGCCCAGACTTAAACCCCACTGAAAAATCTGTGGAATGACTTGAAGACTGTAGTCCACAAATGGTCACCATCAAATTTAACTGAACGTGAGCAGTTCTGCAAAGAAGAGTGGGCAAATATTGCAAAGTCTAGATGTGCAAAGTTAGTAGAGACATATCCCAACAGACTAAAGGCTGTAATTAAAAAAATAAGGCAAATTAAAGAAGGGGGTGATCCTTTTTCAAGCTCAGTGATTCTGTTTTTTTATTATTATTATCTTTTTTTTTTTAAACATTTTAAACATGTTGGTGTTGTATCTTTCACTTGAATTTTATAAGTTGCACTGAGTAAATACAGCTGGATAAAACAAAAACTGTGTCTGTCTTCATTTCAGGCTGAAAAGCAACAACGTGATTATTTTCTATACCCACTGTATGTCTAACAGTTCAGTTAAGTATTTAATAAACTTCTCATCTAAGAGATGGATAGGATTAAGCTTCTATATCAGAGATCGGTAAAAGGGTTGGGGTGGCAACATAGATACAGTGACGTGCGTGATCTGATAAAGATATAGGGCCTATTTCAGATTTATCAGCCAGACTAATCATGTGATTTAAGAAGGAAATGTAATCGATTCTTGAAGTTTTAGCCGCTGGATTTAAAAATCTCCTGATATCAATCAGGCCAAGCTCCTGACAGGAGGTGTTGATAATATTAGCAATTTTCACCTGCTGGTAATTTATCCAAAACTGAATTCAGGTAGCAATTAAAGTCACTTCCCTGTATCACACTGTTACAGTCCAAGTGTGTTATCTCGTTGAAAATCTTCACAAAATAATCGACATCATGTGCATTTGGAGCATATATATTTGCTCTCACAACCTCTTCACCTTACAGCAAACCCTGTACAGTTGCAATCAAAATTATTCAAGCCCCATCAAATCAATAAATCAGGTTTATTGTCAAAATTTACAGACTTTCAGCTGTTTGCAATGAACAAATCAAACAAAAGCAATTGAAATAGTTCAACACAACGAATGCTTCAAGTGGTTTCCCCAAATTCAACTGAAAATGCAACTTCTCCATAATGACTTCCCCAGTCTCAAAATTATTCAAGCCCTTCATGGCAAGCATCTTTAGTACTTAGTGGAGCACCCTTTTCCTGTTATGACCTGCTGCAAACAAGATGCATAGCCAGACACCAGTTTCTGGCAGCATTCCTGAGGAATCTTAGCCCATTCCTCATGAGCAATGGCCTCCAGTTCAGTAATATTCCTGGGTTTGCGTGCTGCAACCACCTTCTTCAAATCCCACCATAGATTTTATAGAAGTCAGGTGACTGATGACCACTGTAGAATCTTCCAGGACTACTTCTTCAACCAAGCCTTGGTGGAATTTGAGGTATGCTTGGGATCATTGTCCTGCTGGAAGGTCCAATGATGCCCCAGCTTCAGCTTCCTCACAGACGGCATGACATTTTCTCCTAGAATTTCCTGATACTTCAATGAATCCATCTTGCCTTCAACATGCTGCAGGTTTCCAGTGCCAGAGGATGCAAAACAGCTCCAGAGCATCACTGAGCCACCACCATGCTTGACTGTGGACAGAGTGTTCTTTTCAGAGTATGCTTCATTCTTCTTTCTCCAGACATACCGCTGATCCATCATGCCAAAAAGTTCCACAGAACAGAATCCCAAAACTTCTGTGGCTTATTTATATGATTTTGAGCATATTGGAGGCGACTTTTCTTGAACTTTTGGGTCAGTAGTGGTGTACATCTTGGAGTTCTGGCATGGAAACCTTCTGTGTTTAGTACACACTATACTGTGCTCACTGAAACCTCAGTGCCTGTTGCCACCAAGTTTGCTGCAGGTCTTTTGCAGTCACTCGAGGGTTTTTCACAACCTGCCTTCTCAGAAATCTGGTTGCAGCTGGTGATAGTTTCCTTTTTCTGCCCCGTCCAGGTAGTGTAACCACTGTTCCCTTCACTTTGAACTTGCGAACTATGCTTCCAACGGTGTCTCTAGGAACATTCAGTGTCTTCGCTATATGTTTGTATCCTGTTCCTTGTTTGTGAAGGGCGATGATCTCTTCTCTTAACTTTTAGGACCATTCTTTTGACCTAGCCATATTTATAACATGCCGTCAAACATGTAACAATCCCCTAGCCAGTTCAGGTATTTCATGTGTTCCAGCTCAAGCACACCTGGTGCAACTAATCAAGCCCTTGATTGTTGTATCAGGTGTGCTTGAGACAACTCCTGTTTTGCATATTTGTGCTGTTGTAAGGGATTCTATTCAGGGGGCTGAATAATTTTGAGACCGGAGAAGTCAGTATAAGTTGCATTTTCAGTTGAATTTGGGGAAACCACTTGAAGCATTCTTTGTGTTGAGCTATTTCAATTGCTTTTGTTTGATTTGTTCATTGCAAACAGCTGAAAGTCTGTAAATTTTGACAATAAATCTGATTTGCAATGGGGGTTGAATAATTTTGATTGCAACTGTATTATAACCAGTCTACCTTCGTTATGAGAGCAACTTGTCTGTAGTTGAAATGGTAAATTTTTGTGCAACAGGATTATTATACCGTGCAATTTAGTAGAAATGGATGAATAATAAAGTTGGCCTACCCAATCTCTGCCGAATTTCTGGTGTTCTAAGTTCTAAGTCATTCAAATGGGTCTCTTGTAGTAATGCAATAAGAATTTTATCTCTTTTGAAATTTTTAAAAATCTTTTTCAGCTTAATAACATTATTGACTCACTTTACATTCCATGTACGTACTCTTACAGTGAGGGAAAAAAGTATTTGATCCCCTGCTGATTTTGTACGTTTGCCCACTGAAAAAGAAATGATCAGTCTATAATTTTAATGGTAGGTGTATTTTAACAGTGAGAGACAGAATAACAACAAAAAAAGGCCAGAAAAACACATTTCAAAAAAGTTATAAATTGAGTTGCATTTTAATGATTGAAATAAGTATTTGATCCCCTATCAATCAACAAGATTTCTGGCTCCCAGGTGTCTTTTACACAGGTAACGAGCTGAGATTAGGAGCACTCCCTTTAAGAGAGTGCTCCTAATCTCAGCTTGTTACCTGTATAAAAGACACCTGTCCACAGAAGCAATCAATAAATCAGATTCCAAACTCTCCACCATGGCCAAGACCAAAGAGCTGTCCAAGAATGTCAGGGACAAGATTGTAGACCTACACAAGGCTGGAATGGGCTACAAGACCATCGCCAAGCAGCTTGGTGAGAAGGTGACAACAGTTGGTGCGATTATTCGCAAATGGAAGAAACACAAAATAACTGTCAGTCTCCCTCGGTCTGGGGCTCCATGCAAGATCTCACCTCGTGGAGTTTCAATGATCATGAGATCATGAGGAATCAGCCCAGAACTACACGGGAGGATCTTGTTAATGATCTCAAGGCAGCTGGGACCATAGTCACCAAGAAAACAATTGGTAACACACGTCGTGAAGGACTGAAATCCTGCAGTGCCCGCAAGGTCCCCCTGCTCAAGAAAGCACATGTACAGGCCCATCTGAAGTTTGCCTGAATGATTCAGAGGAGAACTGGGTGAAAGTGTTGTGGTCAGATGAGACCAAAATCAAGCCATTTGGCATCAACTCAACTCACCGTGTTTGGAGGAGGAGGAATGCTGCCTATGACCCCAAGAACACCATCCCCACCGTCAAACATGGAGGTGAAAACATTATGCTTTGGGGGTGTTTTTCTGCTAAGGGGAGAGGACAACTGCACCGCATCAAAGGGACGATGGATGGGCCCATGTATCGTCAAATCTTGGGTGAGAACCTCCTTCCCTCAGCCAGGGCATTGAAAATGGGTCGTGGATGGGTATTCCAGCATGACAATGACCCAAAACACACAGCCAAGGCAACAAAGGAGTGGCTCAAGAAGAAGCACATTAAGGTCCTGGAGTGGCCTAGCCAGTCTCCAGACCTTAATCCCAGAGAAAATCTGTGGAGGGAGCTGAAGGTTCGAGTTGCCAAATGTGAGCCTCGAGACCTTAATGAGTTGGATAGGATCTGCAAAGAGGAGTGGGACAAAATCCCTCCTGAGATGTGTGCAAACCTGGTGGCCAACTACAAGAAACGTCTGATCTCTGTGATTGCCAACAAGGGTTTTGCCACCAAGTACTAAATCGAAGGGGTCAAATACTTATTTCACTCATTAAAATGCAAATCAACTTATAACTTTTTTGAAATGCGTTTTTCTGGATTTTTTGTTGTTATTCTGTCTCTCACTGTTAAAATACACCTACCATTAAAATTATAGACTGATCATTTCTTTGTCAGTGGGCAAACGTACAAAATCAGCAGGGGATCAAATACTTTTTTCCCCTCACCGTATATTGGCATTAAAAAAAAACCTCATTGGAATCAAGTGTGCATACAAAACACATCAAGCGCTAGTTGTATTGTTTAAATATGAATCTACATGCTGCCTATAAGAAGAAAAAAAAAACAAAAGTATGAAATGTTAAATAAACCTCATTATGCTGATTCCTCCTGACATGGAAAAAAAAACAAACCATTACTTTTCCGTGTGAAACACAAAAACAGAATAACATCCTACATATAAAATGAACTGTACAGAAGTAGAACTGACTTTTAGATAAAATCCAAACTGCAAATAAGAAATATAATAAAGAGAAAACTTAAAAAATATTTAATCTGATTAAATTTTTCTTACAAATCTTGTATTAAACATGCTGTGCTGGCGTTGCTCCACGACCAAAAGAAATAAATGTATCACAGTCGTCCTTATTTGCTAACAGTATCAAATAGTACTTTGCACAGTACGAATCTATTCAGGAGTACCTGTGGGGAATTATCAGCGTCGATGAATTGATTCGACTAAGGCATTAAGGCGTTCACCTCCTCGGACATAGTAAAGTAGGTGTCTTTCCCAGTTGTGTTGAGCACTTTTATGTTAGCAGGGTAAATGAAAGCGTATTTAACCCCTGCCTCTCGTAGTCATCTCCGAGCGTCCACTCCGCTCTCGTTTCCTGCACACCAGCCGAGAAGTCTAAAAAAAATTATACTCGCTTCCCCTCAATAGAAATATCAACCATGCGTCTCGCACCATCTTGTATTTGTCTTTTACCTCTGTATATGTGCATCCGCACAAGCATGGGTCTTGGATATTCCCCCTCACTTCTCCTCTAAGGCTTGGTGTGATGTGTTCATTCTAGCTTGATCCGTCCACCCCTTTACGTTCATTTTAATAGTGGTCGAGATCAAAGTCTAAAAGAAAGATACAGGGTTGCTCCCCTTGTTTGTTGGGTCTGACGGTTGTGTCCAAAATGTGTCGAGGGACATCCTGGTCACTTGTTTCACAGCTCTGTACAATTTTAAAAAGGGCTGGACAATTGTTTTAAAACAATTCAAACTATAGTATAGTTTGTTTTGAAACAATTCAAAAACTTAGTGACACAGACTGTGTTGTTGGTCCTATATAGAGTAAACCCTAAAAAGCGAGAGATCATGTAGGCTGAGGTGGACTACCTACTTCAAAATGGGTTAGCTATACCCAGCCAAAGTCCCTGGAGTTCCCCCTGCCAGCTGGTTCCGAAGCACGATGTTTCCTTTCACTTTTGTACAGACTACCAAAAGGTAAACAATGTCACAAAGCCCAATTCTTTCCCCTTATCGCATATGGAAGACTGCATGGATAGAGCTGGTGCTTCAAGGTTTCTCAGTAAATTAGATCTACTAAAAGGCTACCAACAAGTTCCTTTAACTTCACATGCATGTGAAATCTCTGCATCTGTACCCCTTGACAACTTTCTGCAGTACAATTGCATGGCCTGCATGAATGCATAATGCTCCAGCAACCTTCCAACGTTGCATGCAGAAAGTTTTGTCAGGATTGCCTAACTATAAAGCTTATTTTGGGGATACTGTGGTCTATTCAAGTGATTGGGAAGGCCACATCCCTTGCCTAGAGAGTCTGTTTGCCCGGTTGGATGATGCTGGTGTGAGTTTGCTAAAGCCATGGTAACTTACCTTGGTAAACAAGTGGGTCAGGGTTGCTTAAAGTCTGTTACAGCTATAGTAGCTGTTGTTCATGAATTTCCTACTCCTACTACCAAGCATAATTTGCGTCAGTTTTTAGGAATGATTGGGTATTATCATGGTTTTGTAAGAACTTTGCAACGATATTTCTCCCCTAACTGACCTGCTTAATACTGTGAAGAAATTTGTTGAAATATTGTGAAATTCTCTCTCTCTCTCTCCAGCTATGCCTACATTAATACAGATAAATCTGAAAACGCATCTTTTTCTCTACACTTCCATCTCTTTTAGCCTTCCGTCCACACTGAGACAGCATTTTTGTCCAGCAAAAATGGAGCTTTTCGAAATCGCTCTCCCAAGTGGATAAATTTGAAAATGCTGTTTTCGTGTTGTGGTATGGGCTTAGAAAACTGAGATATTAAAAATCAATGGCATATTTTTTGTCATGTGAAAAGATTAATATCACTTTGTACAACCTTCAGATTGCATTTTTAAATAACGCCTATGGGAAATGATGCAGACCAAAGCCTTCTTACATTTTTACACATGCACAGTATAGGGATGTAAGTGTTTTCAGAAGCTTCAGTGTGGATGAGCAATTTTTGGAAACATTTGAAAACACGTGTAGACAGACACCGTTTTAAAACGAAAATGCAGTTTTCAGATGTATCCAGATCAATGTAGACGTAGCCTCCAATGTGAAGCTTAATGGACACTAGATGTTACTATCATCTGTTGGCCTGCTCTGATTGGCTGCTGTTCATGTTTTGTTTTTTTTTTCCAATTTTTGGTTAAAAAAGGAGTGAGATAAGATTTTTGTTGTTTATTTTAATTTTATTTTTGATAAGCTTAAGAAGTACTCCACCTAAAAGTCAGAAAAACTTTGTTATTTACCTGGTCCCCTCCAGAAGCCCCTTGGAAGCTTTCCTTTTGTGTTTTGAACTTACAAATAAATCTTACTTTTGTATTTCTAGAAAACTGTGTGAGTTTGTCGAGTACCGGGACAGGAGAGGAAAGTTCTTGGTCTTGCCCATTATATATTTCTTTTTATTATTTTTCTTTCTCTCCTTGTTACTCCTTCCCCAACCCTAGACTGGGGAGGGATGTAACAGGATGTGTTTCAATATGTTTCAAAGCAGTGGCCTCTATCTCAAATCAAGAAACTGCTTTGCTAAACATAGAATATATTGTAAATCTGGGATGCACTTGCAGTGTTTCTGCAAGTCAAAATAGAGTTCTTTAAGGAGCATTTCATTATAATGACCACATGATTTTTCTTATAGAGAACTCTCATTTAAGTATGACATACTTGCAATTAATGTACAAGTTTTACACAATTTTGAAAATTAATTAAATTATTTTTGTACAGCCCCACAGAGATATGCCACCCTGTGCACAGTGTGCGGCAAGTGACACCTACTTACACACATTCAAATGCCATCCTAAAGTATTTTCTTTAACCAGACCTCACCTGTTGGGATAACAGCCACTTCACCTATGACCTCTGCCTTTTCCTGTATCCTGTTCCAGGTGCCCTGCTCTCTGGTCCACTGTTTGGCAGTACACACATACATCCCCTGATCTGCAGGCACTGCTCCAGAGAGCACCAGGCTGTAGGAACCAGTATTGTCGAGGTGCAGACACATTTCACCATCTGCATAGCGTTGAATAAAATTCTGTCCAACAGTCACACCTGAATCAGGTCCAAAAGTAAGGAGATCCTGCTCTAGTGACTGATCCTTTTTAACAGACCATGTAACTGATAGGTAAATTCGTTCAACAAAGTTTTGAGTGATGTTGCAGCGAAGATTGATTAATCTGCCCTCATGGACTGAAGGGGCTGGAACTTCGGGAACCACAACCAGTGTATTAGGAATTACTGCAAGCAAACAATAAAAATGAAACATTTCAAGACATCTTTAGAACAGGTGTGGACCAGTAGTGACAGGCTTACATGAAATAACAAAAATACTCACACACACATGCGCACACATGCACTTTAGTGCTGAGATTTGACAGCATGTAGCAAAATTACTGTGTTTGCCCTGAGTTGAATAACCTGTTTTTTCCTATATTGAATAATGAATTGCTTGACATGGTGTTTCCACAAAAAAAAAAACTTTTACAAGACACCAAAAAGGCACAGAAACACACCTACATTTTCTCTCATTAAGAAATCCAGTGTGAATAGTGTAAATAACTAGTCTTAGACCCACTACATGCATGTTGCCTAAGACAGCACAAATAGTGATACATGTTGCTCATTGTAAAGGTAAAGCAAATGTTCCCTTCATAGGAGGCATCGGACACCATACAGTGCCTGCCATAGTTTGAATTAAAAATGGCTTATAGCATGGGTACTGGGAGGGAGCTAGAGGGGCATGATTAGCGTTGCATACCTGAGCCTTGATGTCCCACATATATTTTACACAATCTCTCTCTCTCTCTTCCTAAGCAATGAGCTGAGCATATGTATTTCTTTGGCCAAAAGCTATCAGATTCTGAAATGTGGCCTTTTATACTTCAGCAGGATCTACCTTGGCATACAGGGAAGAGTTTACAGTGTTGATTTGCATGCATCCAGCAATGTTGACTGTGCTAACCACACCTGGCATTGTGCATAAACCAGATTGCTGGAAAGCCACCCCATATGCTGGTCCAGGCTTCCCACTTTTAGGAACGAGGCCTCAACCAGCTGACCCACAGAGGAATCACATTTGCAGATTGAAGCAATTGCTCCATTAAAAGCAGTAAAAGTATTAAAGAATTGCTGATATGTGCCATGTGTGTGGCAGTATCATAATATCTTACTAGTGCTTCACTTGGTGAGACCACAACCACGTGATACAGGTATCAATGGCAGGCATATAGCCCAGGCCAATCTGTTTTGAGCCTGCCGCCTTATGAGAACTAGTAGAGGGTGATCCAGACTAGTTTCTGTGCAAAACTAAAATCATAGTTGAGTACTACCATTCAACTGTTTACTATCAGCTTGAACAAATCTCCCAGATGCAGCCATAAACATCCCCACAGGCCTTGAATGAGGAACGGGAAGGAAGTTTGGTCCTTGGGCTATAAGGAAGGCACAGTTCAATTGCACAAGCTGACCGGTTATGTTAAGAAAGCCACTTTCTTAGTTTTCTGGGTTCATTACTCTGTTTATTAGCCCTTGCTGGACATTGTTTGCAACTAGCAAGCTGTTTAGGCTGCGGCACTTGGCTCAGATGAGACTGTGAAACCGGGCCTAAATCTGCCAGCCACTCAATCAGCATAGGGCATGTGTGAACCAAGACGATCAATGACAAAACAACAAACATGGAGTTGGTGCTAGTTTTCAGCCTCCAGGGGATTCAGTTTCTGGCTGCAAAAGCTACTACACTACTGAACAAGCAGTATGTAACCAGAGACTGCTAGTTTGTCTGACAGCGATGAATGTGGGAGTTTATAACAAAAAAATGCCATGGGAGAACTGTCCAACAGGGAGAATAGCATAGTGGGCTAGCTATGAACTGTACCTTGACCATGATACTGGCACTAGCCACAGGCCCACTAGTAGGGTTGCCAACTTTTAGCCTTAAGGTTAGCCTTAATGTTAAGTACTCTGAAACAATGAAACAATTTGCAAAGAAATTACAAAGATATATGCATTCAAAATTTTCAGTCTCTCTCTCTACCATCAATACGGATCAACAATTCTGATTACATAATTCTGCACTTCAGCTTCTCGTCAGATTTTCTGTCCAAATGAATGCTCTCTAGAATCTGAAGTGTCCCGCCCCCAACACGATAAAAATCTATGATATTAACTGTCAAGTACTGCTTAGCCGGCTAGTTATCACAAACAAGCGTCACTGTACTGTACAAGCACAATTTCTCTCCCCATAGATGTTTTATCCGGAACAGTGATAATATCACTTATAACAACAAGTCAATGTACATGGAGAATTGGTTCCAGCGTAACATATTAATTGTAAACTTTTAGTAAATGGTCTTTCCATTTTTGATAAACATTTTAATAATAATTTTATTATTGTCCGGGTCCAGTCCTCCATGTAAATGGAGGCTTAAACCTCACCACTTATCACCTGGACATAACGTTATAAATATAAATCTGTTATCTCTACCTCATTTTGGGTTGACTTTAGAATGAACATGACAACAAAATTTAACAAAACCTTCAATTTAAAGCCATATGATATTTTACTTGTTTTACAAAACCCAAAAAAACAAGATTACATAATTCATATTTGAATTATTTTAGCAAAGTTTTACATTCACAAGACAATAGGAACTAAAAAAACCCCTCATATATTATCTTCTGTAACACTGATTTTAAGGTATTTGGGGTTGGAGTGAGGCAAGGACAGCTTAGCACAGGCTGTGAGGTAAGCTAAAAGCTATTGGCTATTTTAAAAGGGGGTGAAGCCACTCGATAAGCCCTGCCCTGACTTCCTGTTTCAGTGGAAATTAAGTCCACTCATCAAATAACACTGCACGTTTCAAGGCACTTCACAGGGACTTTAAAATATCGTCCCTGTCTTCTCCAGTGTCTTTACCCTCTCTCTCCTTAAAATACTTAAAAAGGATTACTTAAAATCTCAACATCTCCGTCTCCATAGATCGTGGCGCAGGCGGCGGTTATGCGGGAGACAGCGCGGGAGGAAATGTGATTGGTACAGGACCCAGACTGGTCCAATCAAGAATTTGCGGGGCTAATTAAACCCCACACCTTCTGGATACTGACAAAAAAAAATCATAGCAGGTTTGTTGCTATGTTGTATTTTAAGTTGGCGTGAGATTTACTACTTGAGAGCGTGAGCCTGAAAGCGTGTCTCATGCCAAATGCGTGAGAGTTGGCAACCCTGCCACTAGTCAGCTAGGTCTGCATTCTGACAATGAATTCTACCGAAACACTGAGGCTGAAAGATGTATACTGAATTACAGGGTACTACATAACAGGACAAAATATTATAAGCTAGTTTTAAGATTAACATTTTATCTGTTTTTAAAAACTTAACTTACCTCTCAGCAGCACATCTGCCTCATAATTTCCACTGATAACAGAATCGGTGCTGGGGGTACTGCAAGTGAAAATACCACTGTCCGTCACCCTGGCTTTTTTAATCCTCAACTCCACTGTGCTTTCATCAATTCTTTCCACACTGATGTCATCAGTAAACACCCGGGCCTTTAAAGACTGGTCTGGAAATGAAGAGTCGAAAGTGGAGACAACCTGAATGGTTTCTGACCCTTTTGTTGCTTTCCATTCAAACTCCTGCTCCTTGGGGCCCTGATAATCCGATACTTCACAACGTAAAGACAGTGTCTCACCCTCCACTCGGATCAGAGGGCCTGCTGGTAGTGACACCTTTCGACCCACAGACAAACCTAAACAACCAACAATTGTAAATATTATAATGTAATTTAATCATATTAAATTTTGCTATCTTGATGATCACACACTTAGTTATACACAATTATTTAATGTCAGCACACAGTCATGTGAAAAAATAAGTAAAATTGTTGCCGCTTGACATATTTTGACAAGCGAACATTTGATCTTCTTTGAAACAGTGCCTATTAATAAAGCTGATACACTATCAAATGACACAAAATTGACATTTTGTAGTAATTTTCACAATTAAAATAAATTTATGAAAAACAGATCAATCACATGGAAAAAGTAAGTACATCCCTACATTTATCACACCTTCAAATCCATAAAATTAGAATCCGGTGTTCAAGATTGGGTGCCAGTGATGGAACCTGCTTAGGGAGTGCAGGTGGAACCTGTCTTATTTATAACCCTCTCAAATCTAGTGTCTGGTGTTCCCTTTGCTGTTGAGGTGTGTGGTGTCATCATGCCAAGATCTAAAGAGTTCTGTAAGGCCTTCAGAAAAAGGTTGTGGATGCCTAGGAGTCTGGCAAAAAGATCTCCAAATTATTTGAAATACATCATTCCACTGTAAGGAAAATAATCTACAAATGCTGCAGATTTCAAACGACTGCCAATTTGTCCAGGACTAGCCGTCCCAGCAAATCCAGCCCAAGAGCAGACCGTCTGATGCAAAAAGTAGTCTTCAAGAACCCCAAAATTTCATCACAGGATCTGCTAGTAAGTCATGCAACTGTTCGTGTCAAAGTGCATGCTTCTACAATCAGAAAGAGATTGCACAAATTTGAACTGCATGGGAGGCATGACAGGAAAAAGCCTTTGCAAAACTACAGTTTGCCAATGAGCATATAGTCAAAGACCAGGTCTTTTGGAATAATGTGCTCTGCAGACAAATCAAAGATAGAGTTGTTTGGCCACAGTAGCAGCAGACATATTTGGTGCAGACCAAAGACAGGTTTTCAGGAGAAGCACCTGATACCAGCTGTGCAGCATGTTGGTGGAAATGTTATGGTTGCTTCACTGCCTCGGGGACTCGACAGCTAGCATTCATTGATTCAACTATGAATTCTGCATCATATCAAAGAGTATTTGAAGATAATATGAGGCCATCTGTCCGAAAGTTGAAGTTGAACCGAAAGTGGACCTTTCAACAGGATAAGATGATCCTAAGCACACTAGCAAATCCACCAAGCAATGGCTCAAAAAGAAGAAATGGATGGTTATGGAATGGCCTAGACCAGGGGTCTCAAACTGCCGGCCCGCAGGCCATTTACGGCCCCCTATCCCCCTCCCGCCGCAACTGATGTAAAAAATAACATAATCCGGCCCTCAAAATTATGAAAAAATTTTTTCTAGTTGTATCATACCAGTCAACTACCCCTTTATATTCAGTTGAAACAAAAACACGGTTCTACTTACAAAAAATAATTATTTTTATTCTATTTATAAAAATAAAATAAAAAACGCACATGCTGGCAGATTTGCTAAGAAGAGAGCTGGTTTTGGGGCTTTAGTAGTTGTTTTTATTGTTTGGCTGCGAAGGAAAAACAAAAAGGTGTCTCTTTCCAAACCGAAAAGGAAAGTGGATGATGAACACAGATAGTTTCAAGAAAGATGGACATTGCAGTATTTTTTTGTGGAGTTTAATGGAAATGCTACCTGTCTGATATCCAAAGAAAAAGTTGCTGTTCTAAAGGAATATAATCTCAAGCGTCATTACTCAACTAAACACGGAGAACAGTATGAGAAGTACCAGGAAGATGAGAGAAAAAAAAAAAGAGCCACGCAGCTGCAGAGAGAGCTAACGTCCCAGCAAAGCCTTTTCCATAAAGCAAAAAAGGATGCTGATGCTGCAGTTGAAGCAAGTTATGTGGTGAGTGAGTTGATTGCTAAAGCAGGAAAGCCATTCACTGAAGGGCAGTTTATGAAGGATTGCATGTTGAAAGTCGCTGATATTCTATGTCCAGAAAAGAGCAGCTTGTTTAACAATCTCTCTCTATCGGCAAACACAGTGGCAGAGCGGATTAGCGAGTTATCGAGTGACATTTATGATCAGTTACGTGGAAAAGCTGGAGTTTTCACTGCATACTCTGTGGCACTTGCTAAAAGCACAGACAAAACCAACAGTGCTCAGCTAATCATTTTCATCAGGGGTATTAAAGACCAATTTGAAGTGACGGAAGAGTTGCTGAGTTTGTGTTCAATGCACAGTCATACCACAGCCAAAGATATATTTCAGCAGCTGTGCGACACGATTGAGCGCGCTGGTTTGGAATAGACTGGGAGGCATTACCACTGATGGCGCCCCGTCTATGACAGGCAAAAAAAAAAATGGACTGGTAGCGCTAGTACAAAGAAAGTTAGAAGAGGCAGAATGTGGGAAGATGGCAAAATGGATGTTCCTGAATTTGATGATCCTAAATGGGTCATGGACCTTGCATTCTTAGTGGACATAACACAGGAGCTGAACATCCTTAACCTGAAGCTCCAGGGCCCTGCTCAGCTCATCACAGCAGCATATGAAAGTGTGAAAGCCTTCTCCACAAAACTGAGATTGTGGAAAACTCAGCTTTCTGCAAAAAACCTCAGTCATTTCACAACATGCAGATCTCTTGTGGAGGAGGGCACAGCATTCAGTGGTGATGAATATGCATCTGCAATTGAAAACCTACTCCAGGAATTTGATCAGCATTTTGCTGACTTCAAGGCACACCATGACACTTTTCAGCGTTTTGCAGATCCCTTCTCAGCTGACGTGGAGAGTGTCCCAAGTTGGTTGCAAATAACTTATTGACTTGCAGTGCAACAGTGAGCTAAAAACTAAATTCAGAGAGGCACAGAGAAAAGCAGACAAGACAGGACAGTTTCTGAGAGAATTACCTCCATCCTTCCCAGAGCTGTCCAAAGTGTTCAGTCGGGTAATGTGCTTTTTTGGAAGCACATATCTGTGTGAGAAACTTTTCTCAACTATGAACTTCAATAAATGCAACTACAGGTCCAGGCTTTGTGATGCCCATCTTGAAGCTGTCCTCAGGGTTTCAACTGTGACCTCCATTAGGGCAAACGTGGCTCAGTTGTGTGCGCAGAAGCGCTGCCAGATGTCTGGCAAGAAATAGAATAGTGTGCAAATGTATTCAGGGATTGCATGTGTTCAGTGCAAGGTTGTTAGTTCAGAGCAAGGTTTTGATAAGTTATTTAAGTTAAAATAAAGTAAGAGAAAATATTTGCGCTAACTGTTAAATTATATATAACAATGTATAGTCACTGCTGTGTAATTTTTTTTTTGTTTAAAATATGACAAAAATATGTTAGTAATGGAATTTGAAGTAAATGAGAGCCAACATCTCAAGCAAAGCAAATTTCCAGAAATATTGCGCTTTCTTGTTGTGCTTGAATGTTAAAAAGGCCCTCCTATGAGATGTCAGTCACAGCAGTGGCCCCCAGCCAATTTGAATTTGAGACTCCTGGCCTAGACAAAGCCTGAATTTGAATCCCATTGAAATGTTCTTGGGCATTTGAAATGGGCAATACATGCAAGAAAATCCTCTAACATATTGCAATTGAAAGAATATTGCATGGAAGAGTGGTCAAAAATTCCAGCAAGCCTGGTGGACAATTATGCAAAATGCCTACAATAAGTTGTTTCTGCTAATGGGGGCAATACTAGCTTCTCAGGCCAAGGGCGTACTTACTTTTTCCACAGAAGAATATAACATCTATTGATAATTTTCCTTGTGGTTTTGTTCAAGTACATCGACTTCAGGAATACTTTGGTAAACCTTTGTCAGTCAACACCATTTGCCGCTGCATCCATAGATGCAAGTTAAGGCTTTACTATGCAAAGCAGAAGCCATACATCAACACTGTCCAGAAGCCCCGCCGACTTCTCTGGGCTCGGTCTCATCTCAGACGGACAGTAGCACAGTGGAATCATGTTTTGTGGTCTGACGAGTCAACAGTTGAACAAATAGTTTTTGGACAAAACAGCTATCATGTTCTCCGGGCCAAAAAGGAAAAGGACCATCCAAGCTGTTATCGGTGTCAGGTCCAAAAGCCAGCGTCTGTCATAGTATGGGGGTGTGTCAGTGCCCATGGCATGGGTAACTTGCACATCTGTGAGGGCATCATTAATGCAGAAAGATATGTACACATTTTGGAACAACATATGATGCCATCCAGAGCAGGACAACGCCAAACCACATTCTGCCCAGATTACAAGTGCATGGTTGCATAAGCAGAGAGTGCGGGTGCTAGCATGGCCTGCCTGCAGTCCTGACCTGTCTCCGATTGAGAATGTGTGGCGCATTATGAAGCACAAAATAAGGCAACGAAGGCCCTGTACAGTTGCGCAGCTGAAGAAATGCATAATGGATGAATGGGGGAAATTTCCACTTGTTAAAATTAACCAACTGATGTCTTCAGTCCCAAAAGCTTAATTAAAAGAAAACGCTGTTATTAAAAGAAAAGGTGATGTTACACAGTGGTAAACAGTCAGCTGTCCCAACTTTTTTGGAGAGTGTTGCAATCATCAGATTTGAGATGAGTGTATATTTTCAAAAATAAATTAAATTCACTTAAAAGTAAAACATCAAATAATGTGTTAATAATGTGTTTTCAATATAGTACAGGGTGAATTGAATTTTCAAATGACTCTAAACAAACAAAGGCAAAATATAAGTGCATACAGTGGGTTTATAATGCACAGAACTATTTCCAAGAACCAGTTGTAAGATATATGGCAAAGACTGGGAGAGGGAAAGGAAGACTATGGACTGCATAATGGACGTACATCTGAAATGCGTGACCTTGTTTCCCACGCAAAGGCTGAGAAGAAAAAAAAAACAAAAACGTATCTCCCTTTCACAGTCAGAACTGTGTGGTAGTTTTAGGTGTTCTGTGTGTTTTTTTTTAAACATTAGTTGCTTTTAACAGTAGTTGGGCTGGACATTTTACTGAAACCTGGCAACCCTGGATAATGACATTGGCGCTTCTGTATGCTCCTCGCACATGACAACAGGAAACACACCTGCTGTATCAAACAGTTGAACGAAAGTACATTCTAAACCAGTAAAAGGAGTAGCTTGACTGTTTGCTGGATGAATGTATGTTGTCGATTCTTAACTGCCTATTACGGGGTTACTCTAAAAGTTCACAAGATAGTAATCTATAGCAAAAATCAAACGTGACAGCCTCTTTACTTAATGGAGGCTATGTGCTTATTATTGTTGTCCTTCCTCACCAAAATCTTTGGTCACAAGGCGCTGCTATATGGTGTAACTGTGGTTTTGAAACCAAGATTTATTCTCTTCGTCTCTCTCGTTTACACACACACACACACAGTTCTTATAAATTTACATACTGATTGTCTAGCACACATACACCCTCGCTCCCTCTCGCTATCACAGGTGTTACTGTAGCTTATTGTACTCACCTACGGTGAAAAATAAGGTGATCAAGACGGGAAGGTTTTTCATGTGTTCGCGGTGCATAATTCGTAAAACTCGTCCGCCCTTCTCGCACATGGCATTTGACATTCGATATTTTACGTGCAGTTATCCGTTATCCAGTTTCACAACCCAAAAAAAATCCTGTGCTCAACGAGTCTGCCTATATTGGGGTAAGATCCAGTCTGAGGACAGTTCACCAGTTCGGAGTAAAACTCAGAGAAGAATGAGGTGGATTGGAGGCGGCTGTCGTGCTGCACCTATGAAGTGTGACGAAACTTTTTTTTTTTTTTTTTTTTTTTTTTTTTTACGACCAGTGGATCGCGACATTGCAGCATTTAAACCGCCTCTAAATGACTAAAACGAAGCTCTTCAGTGTTAATCCAGATTGCAAGGCAGCGTGTTACCGTTTCTCATTTTTGTTATGGTATTAATGCTAATTTAGTTAGTAAGAAGAGATACATGTTGTATGATTATTCTGTCACCTTTGTAAGAAACAGTTGGAAGTATTTGTTCAGGTGAATTAGAATGTGACGCATGACTGTGCCTGATGCCACAAGATTGCTACTAAATTCTAGCAGAGTTAAACTAATTGAATTAAAGGTGTAATATTCGATTTAACTTGTACAAATAACCTGAAAAATATGTACAAAATAACTGTTTAAGCTATTGCCTCAGCACAAGTGTATTATGAGTCTGAGAAAACCTATATGGAAAACAGTAGTGATGGTGAAATGAAGCTTTGCGAAGCACCGAGTCTTTCCCCTCAATTGTGTCGTGAAATGGTTCATTACTCGAAGATTTTCAACACGGTGCACACCAATGACATCTTGTGGTCAAAAGGTTGAAAAGCTGTCTTTGCGTCCCAGAGGACCCAGGCATTTTTTGATTGTTTCATGTAGCTGATAAATCAATCACTTTGTACTCTGAGAACCATAAAGGCAATAAAAATAGTCTGTCAAGTGTCAGTGTTGATGTAGTACTTACACAATGTATGAATAAATGAGTCTATGAATGAATTTATGAGAGAATTTATAAACAGGATGAATTAACTTGTCATGTAGCAATTTTTATGAATCTGCTTTGATCAACACATGCAGCCTTGTTCACATAAGGTTTTGCCTTAATCCTAAACCTAAGAGTTCATAGGCAAGGCTCATGTAGGCATATGTATGATTAAAAATGAATGAAGATTATTGTGGAATGGTCAGTTGAAGTGCTTGTGAACTGGGCAGCAAAAGTGCCTGTGAACTGGGGAGTTGACATTTTATAATGTGAGAAATATAAGACTAAAGATTTTTATTAAGGAACAGGACTTGTTCAACAGTGCATGGGCTAAGTCTATTTTTTCATTTACTACTTCTCCTGCCTTTGAGAATATTCTCTCACATGGTACTGAGGAGGCAGGAGTGCATAAAAATTCCAGGGCAAGATAATGAAGATGTGGATAGACAGCCTTTTAAGTAGCCCATTAATGCAGGGGGTTCTCCTGTGCGTGGAATATTTGGGTCACTGAGGTACCACTGAACCTCAGCTGTGGCATCTTCAGTCGCATTTGTCATCCTTCTGGTTTCAAAGACATGACTGTTGTTACTACCCAGTCTAGGGTTAGGTTGAACAGTGTAAATATAGGCACGGGGTAGTGTAAGGTGGAGTGAATGTGGTGTTTGAAGTAAACAGGAATGAGACACACAGGAGTAAGCTCAAAAGGGTGATATATATCGTGATATTTACAAAATATATACATTTGCTGTACACCACAAATAAACCCGGGAGACGTCAGGGTGGACCAAGGCCAAAACAACAAACAAAAACCGCTGTTTAAGAGAAACTAACTTACCTATAAAGAAAAACATTAACAAAAGACAATTAGCTTCCCTACACTCCCTTACTAAAAACAGAAACAAAAACCCACACCCAACAGAAATGGCAGTCGCACCCCTACTACCAGTGAATATATACAATGTTTGATATTTACAATAACTACAGCAACGTGACTATATACAAATCTAGACAGCAACCAGGAATTAAAAGGCGTATCAAACTCAGAGTCAGGACAGGCACTGTTCAAAAAACAGAATAATCACAAGGAAAATATGGAGTGGACTAACAAGCACAACCCAAAGTCAAACAAGTGAGCATCAGCAAAACGAAGCTGTTAGCACTGGCTTCCATTGCCATAAAATACTGTCGCCCATTGATGATGTCATCTTTGGGGTGGAAGCAGTACACAAAGCTGAGGGAGCAGAAAACATACCTGTGGAATATAGCGGATTGTAACACTGTCTAGTAGATCCAGCAGACCTTTACCTGAAACACACACACACACACACACACACACACACACACACACACACACACACACACACACACACACACACACACACTACCACAAACAGTATCTGAGTGGATTGCATGGATGCCTGTAGCTCCTGCTGGCTCTAGTTGTGATGAGGGGATTTGAGAGGATGTGGATGGGGTGTTTTGCAATGCATCAGCTCTTATGATTGCAGCACATTGTGCATTTGACTGGCTGCAGCAGAGTTGCCAGGGTCATAACACTCATAGTCACATATGTAGACATCCTTTCCAAGAGAAGCCTCAGGAAGTTGTTGCACAATTGCAAAGCTCTCTCATCGTCAACCTGTGATGTCTTTGAGGCATGCCTCAGCATTCATATAAGAGGAATCACCTGATACTCTCTTCTCCTCTGACAATTCTATGGAAGCCTCATGAAGTGGCACAGTACACCAAGACATTCATTTACTGTCTGGTACTCTTCTGAAGTCAAAGGTGTGAGGTTTGTCTTCAGAGTAACTAAAGCAGCACCTACTAGCTCCCTCTGAGCAAAGAGGCGCTCTAACATGGCAACGAGTATCCACCTCCTGAATTAACTTGTGATTTGGCTTGCCCATCTGCTTTTGTAACAGCAATGGCCTTTCTCTTGCTATTGTGCTGGACTTGAAATGAGCCACAATCTTTCAGGCATTTACTCTAATATCCTCAAGTCCTGGTGTTTGTTCTATGGCCCTTTTCACAACCAAGTTTAGGGCATGTGCTATGCAGTTTGTGTGGCAGAGCTTCAGGCTGCTGGCACATGCTACCATATTGGCAGCAGCATCAGTTACAAGACATCGTACTTTGTTCTGAATGCCCCATTCCTCCATCAAAGCTGTCTTCACTTCACAGATTTTCAATCCTTATTGAAAATTAGTAATTTCAAAATTACTGCAGATTTGGACCAAGACACATCATGTGATGTTGCTTGACCTTAGTGCAATTGATCATACTATTCTACTTGGTAGACTAGAAAATGTTGTTGGCATTAAGGGAATGGCCCTCTCCTGGTACAGGTCTTATATAACTGATCGCAATCAGTCCGTATATGTAAATGGTAACTTCTCTATGCATACTGAGGTAAAGTTTGGTGTTCCACAAGGTTCTGTTTTAGGCTCACTGCTTTTTTCTTTATATATGCTACCTCTGGGTCAAATTATTCGTTAACATGGAATTAGCTTCCACTGTTAAGCTGATGACACACAGTTGTATGTTTCAGCAAAGCCAGATGACAGACACCAGCTTAATAAAGTTGAGGAATGTGTAAAGGACATTAGACACTGGATGGTTATTAACTTGCTCTTACTTAATTCTGACAAGACAGAAGTACTTATACTAGGACCACATGGAGCTAGAAGTAAGTTTTCTGATTACATAGTAACTCTGGATGGCCTTTCTGTTTCATCATGTGCAACTGTAAAAGACCTTGGTGTGATTATTGACTCCAGTTGTTCATTTGACGCCCATGTAGATAATATTACTAGGATAGCCTTCTTTCACCTCAGAAATATTGCTAGGCTAAGAAATATAATGCCACTACATGACGCAGAAAAATTAGTTCATACTTTCATCACCTCTAGGTTGGATTATTGTAATGCCTTACTGTATGGATTTTCCAGTAGGTGCATAAACAAACTCCAGTTAGTCCAGAATGCAGCTGCAAGAGTCCTTACTAGAACCAGAAGATATGACCACATCACCCCTATCTTATCCACACTGCATTGGCTCCCAGTGAAATTTCGCATTGATTATAAAATACTACTGTAAGAAAAAAGAAGATGCGGATGTTGAAGATCTCAATGAAGAATAACTTTATTGCAGCATGGCAGTGGCAAAGTACATGAAGCACTTCGGGTTCATTGGAGTCAATGTGAACCCTGAACAATATCAGCACAGACCTTTTATACTGTATAAACCAGGTTTTCTGCACATAATGTAAATGAAGTTTCACTCTAAATGTAAATCAAGGATAGCATTTGATGTGATCACTTTCCGTTCTCACAGTACTGATGTCATTACAGGTGTGACCCCTGTGAGGTGATAGGATTGTCTAGACAGATGTCTTTCTTGTTAATTTGCAAATTTGGTACCATATAAAATGTTTCTTGGATTAGGACGAGGGGCATTCAAGAACCATCACAGCCAGAAGGAATGTCCTAAGGTGATCATCGAGTTATCTCCAATTTGGCATCGTACAGAACACATACAGCATAACATAATGCATTGGCAAACAATGAGGAAGATACATATGCAAACAGCAGTTTTGAAGGTTATGTCCAAAATTAAACCTGAATAGGCAATTTCCGTCATGCCTTTATTTTGTCAGAAGCTTGTCCTTCTCTTCAAGACCTTACTGACTATCTTTCTTTTGCATCAATGACATTAGCATATTGTCTAGTTTTGGTAACTCAAAATCAAATTCTGGGATAAAAGCCTTTTTTATTTGATGAATGATGAAAGATAGGGCAGATGTGATGGGGTGAACGTCCTGTACAGTCTCTTCTTCTTCCCGTAATCCCTCTTGTAGATAAGCATCTGCTTGCAAAACTTGCAGCCCCACTAGGGCCTTAAGCTGGAGTTCATTCTTGTTCTTGTGCACTAATCCAACTGGATATTCCCAGACCCTTTCCAATGACTCCAAGTACACTCTCCACAAACCCCAATAACTTCTGCCTGAAGGTGGTTTCCTTGGGATGATTTACTTGAAGATCTTCTGTTAGGTGGTCCTTGGATGAGCTGGTTGCTACAGCTCCATGATATCTCAGGAATGCTGTTGGAAAGAGGTCTTTATACCATCCTGTCACACACTCTCCCTGGCACAGTTCATCCAAATCTGGAGACTACACTGTCAGATTCACTAGGACTGGAACATGGATCCATTGGACGTTGTTGATTAGCACTCCGGGATAGAGTCTCGTCACCACGCTTGATGGGAGGAACGGGTTGTTGATCCAGACACCTTTACTGCTGTCAGGAGGGCTGCTATCATAATCCATCGCCATGTCGTTATTTCCTTTGGTTTGAGGATACTGAAAAACACATGCAAACAGAAAGAATTGACATGATACTCCTGAGATGCCAGTGACCCTGACCCCTTCTGCTCTCCGGACCTGCCTGATCCATCCTGATGCACTACTTCTGGTTGGAGTTCTCATCAATTAGAAGTCACATGCTGCTGCTGAGGATGGAGCTCTGAGGATGGAGCTCTGAGGATGGACCCAGAGGCCGACAAGGCAGCCTTCTCATCTCCAGAGCTCCAGTCTGAGACCCACGGGGTGGTCTCCCCTGCGAAGCTCCAGCCGGAGGTCAATGTGGTGACCTCAACTCCTGAGCTCCAGCCTGAGACCAACAAGATGGTCTCCCCTGCTGAGCTCCAGCCGGGGGTCAACGTGGCGACCTCATCTCTTGAGCCCCAGTATGAAACCGATGAAGTGGTCTACCAAGCCATGTTCCAGTCGGAGACCGCCGAGATGGCCCACCAAGCCATGTTCCAGTCTGAGGCTGGCAAGACGGCCCACCAAGCCATGTTCCAGTCGGAGGCCGACTGTCATGAAATTCCCCTCGCATGATTTGCCTGAAGCGCGAGCAGCATGCTCAACAGCCTGTAGCGTGACAGTGCGCGCATCTGTGCTTCATTGACTTTGTTTACTTTTCACACGTGTGTTTTGTTTTGGTTTCTGTCCTGTGTTCACACCTGTAATGTTATTGGTTGTTTCCTATGTCTCAGCTGTTTTTCCCCGTTGATTACCTTGTGTATTTAACCTCTGGTGTTTCTTTGTTCAGACACAATGTATTGTGTGAGTTTCTGTCAGACCCGTACCAAGCCTTTGATCCTTGTTTCTCGTTTCTAGTTCCATGGTTTTTGATCTTGTATCCACGTGTTTCTGATTATTGTTTTTTGTCTAGTATACCTTGTTTGACGATCGCCTGACCTTTGTCTGTTTATGACCACGTATATTGCTTTCCGGTTGGGATTTGTCTGCCTGCCTCTTTTTAAAATAAAAGCTTTAACTGCATTTGCATCCGTCTCAGCCTCTCCAATGTGACTGTCACTGCCAGATATCCATCCATATGTAAAGATGTCCACATGTCTGATGTGAGGCTTACAGCTTTGCCCTTTTTCACCTCTTCCTTTGCCTTCTCTTTGGCTTCCTTGTATTTATCCTCACCCATTTTCTTTAATGACCGGTGGGGGGAATAATGTAGGTTGGGTCTAAAATTCCAACAGACTCCCTAAAGCCAGCACCTTCAACAACTGTAAATGGCTGATAATCTTTTACAATCATGTTCACCAAGGCCCCATCAATCATTTGTTTTCTGATCCCTGTAATACAGAATGTATTTGTGTTCAGATATGAGATTCCATCCATGGAAAATCGATATCTTTCATGCAAGTAAGTAGGGCTGCAACTAACGATTATTTTGGTAATCGATTAATCTGTTGCTTATTTCTTAGATTTGTTGGATTAAAAGTCCAATTTTTATTTTCCGTATTTTTTTTCGAAAAAAATGATATTTCACATTCTGCCCAATATTGTCCTTCAAACATTATGCAAATTGAAGGCTATGAAAACGATCTTAAATGTATCTATGTGGGCTATGCTATACATTGTGCAAAGGATTTTAAAAAAATATTAACATTATACTTTGAAAACAAAAAAACAACTGATTGTCCACAAGCTTTAAAGCAGAAGTTAAATCACTGTATTAAAAATACTTAAAAAAAAGAAAAAAAAAAAAAAAAGAAAGAAAAACAAAAGAAAAACAAAAGCACAAACTAAGTGTTAACTGGTTAGAGGTTGAATGTTCTGCAGTAACACACACTTTCACTCATTTGAACACAGTAACGTTACTTTATTCTGTAAATGTATGACAGTTCTTACATTTAAATAAAATTACGTTATAACCCCATTACAGTTGCTGCTCTCATAAAAAACAGTTACTTTTGTATCTAAATATAGCATTAAACAACATATTTGATCAAGATGAATATTTTAGTCAGAGTTATTGTGCGCTGTTTGATTGACGCGCATGAGCGGACTCGTGCTCATTCAGTGAAGTTTAACGGAGACTCACTTGCTGTCAGGATGACCCTTTATGTAAAATGGAAATACTGACGTGAATTTCTAACATTTACAGATAAGGATGTAAACATTAAAATGTCATTTCTGCGCTTAAGAAAATATGTCTAAAACACATTAAACAGCACACGCATCTGTCACAACAAGCCACGTTAATACACTTACAAGTTTGTTTGTAAGTTACTATGGCAATGAACACCAGTAAAAGCCGAGCTACTTTCATGCTACCTAAAACCCAGGGTTGGCACAAACTAAACTGAAACTTACATGGCTAGCCACCTAAACTGGTAAGAAAAATGTTTTGTATTACCATTAAGCTAGTTTGGAAGATTTATGAAACTAACCTGTGGCAAAATTGCCTTAATTTATGTTATTTGGTAAATTATTATTATTTTTAAATTCTGAATATGATTTAGTATTTGAATGAGCAAAATTTATTTTGTGCTTATTAGACAAGCATTTAATAAGCATTTATTAATATATAGGCATAACTTGATACATGAAGTTACTCACTAGTCATTTTATGAGATTCTTTTCATTACTCATACTCGTCATTATTTTGATGAGTACTTTTACTTCTACTTGAGTCATTATTATTAAAAGAAACAATACTTTTACTTGAGTACAGTTTTTGCTTACTTGTTTGTGCTATGGTACAAGTTTCTTCCTTCAGTCTCCTCTTCAGAAGGTGAAATGCTGCTCAATTTGGTTAAGATCTGGTGATTGACTTGGGTAGTCTAAAACCTTCCGGTTTTTCCCCATGATAAAGTCCTTTGTTGAGTTGGTAGCGTGTTTTGGATCATTGTCTTGCTGCACAACAAAGCTCCTCCTGATTAATTTGGATGCATTTGGCAGATGTAAATTGACAGACAAAATGTTCCTGTAAACTTCTGAATTCATTCTGCTGCTACCATCATGAGTTACATTATCAATAAAGATTAGTGAGTCTGTTCCAGAAGCAGCCACGCAAGCCGAAGCTATGACAGTACCTCCACCATGTTTCACAGATGAGCTTGTATGTATGTTTTGGATCAAGAGCAGATCCTTTCTTTGTGGATTTTTTTTGTTTCATACACCGTTTCTGGTCTAATTAGTGAAGTGATGACATGCCTTGTTTTTAAAAAAAAAGTTGATTATGGAAACAAAATGTTTAAAAAATGAATGGACAGAGAAATGTTTCATCTGTTCTGAGTCTGTGGCATTGCTCAAAAGTAAAATGTCATTACAAAACAAAATGAACTTCGGATGAACTTTTCCACAAAATTTCGTTCTGGGGACAAATAACACGAAAGAAGGTTAATTATTAGTACTAGTCCATTCTCTTACAGAAAGTGTGCAAACAAATGCTCATTAAGAATAGCCTGGGTTTAGCAAAACATATGTAGCCATTTACTGACACATGTTTGCTGATACATTCCTGAATGGGGAAAAAAGTATCAAAGATATTCAAAGACACAAAAAATAAATAAATAAATAAAAAACATATCCCAGTGTCTTGCATGTTCTCCCACTGATATTAGTAACCATGAACTAATGGTAAAGCATTAAAAGGTAATGTCTCCTCAGTTGCTTATCCAGACCTTTATAAGGCCCACTTAACATTGGACTAAGTGTAATGTGGCCCATTACCTAAAATGAATTTGACACCCCTAAACAGGGATCAAGTTGTTGTCTATAATATAATTTGTAATGAAATTATGATTTGGGCCAGAGAGAGGTGGTCTCCATAAGGGACCGGGGTGGATTGAATTGCTAATTTTAAGTTTACCTCCAGTCCTAGCTCCTCTCTCTCGGGAATGACCATCGCCAAAGCCACAGACACCGTCTCCCTCCATGGTTTTAGGAGGTTGAGATGGTACACCTGTCACACTCCGCCTCTATCCGTTCGTCTTACCTCATAGTCAACATCCCCGACTCGCCGTGTGACCTCAAAGGGCTCTTGCCACTTAGTGAGTAATTTGGAGCTCAACGTGGGTAGTAACATGAGCACTTTATCTCCCGGCATGAACTCTCACAGCCGAGCACCCCTGTTATACAGCCGGGACTGACGTTCTTGCACCTGTTGGTGGCTTAATGTGTGGAGTTTTGCTCTCAGGTCAAGAATTTACTGAATTTCATTTTTACTGGTTGAAGGCCCCTTCTCCCAATTTTCCCGAATGATGTCAAGCACGCAGCATGGCTTGCATCCATACAATAATTCGAATGGGGAGAACCTCATGGAGGCTTGCGGGACCTCTCGTACTGCAAATAACAGGGGCTCTAGCCACTTATCCCAATTCCGTGCATCCTCCTGAACGAACTTTTTTTTAAGTGTTTGTTTTTAAGTGTTTGATTAAAGCGTTCCACCAGCCCATCCGTCTGCGGATGATAAACGCTGGTGCGAATCGATTTAATCCCCAATAAATGTAAATGATCTGCACTTATATAGTGCCTTTTAACCTTTGCAGTTCACAAAGCGCTTTACACCGTGTCTCATTCACCCATTCACGCACACACTCACACACCAATGGCAGCAGAGCTACCATGCAAGGCACCTGCCTGCCATCGGGAGCAACTTGAGGTTCAGTGTCAATAACTCGTACAGCTCGCGCAGGGTGCATGACATAAATGATGTGCCCTGATCAGTCAGGATCTCTTTCGGGATCCCGACTCTGGAGATAACACGGAAGAGTGCATCCACAGCATTCCTTGTTGAGATATTGCGGAGAGGCACTGCTTCCGGGTATCGCGTTGCATAGTCCACTAATACTAACACAAAGCAAGGCCCTTATGCAGATCGGTCTAATGGCCCGACGAGGTCCATACCAACTCGCTCAAAGGGGATCTCTATTAATGGAAGTGGGCGCAACGGCACTTTTGGGGTAGCCGGTGGACTCACCAGCTGACATTCATTGCAGGCTGCGCACCACTTGCGAATGTCGCCATGAATGCCTGGCTAAAAAAAACGGGCCAAGAGCTGTTCTAATGTTTTCCCCTGCCCTAAGTGCCCCGCCATGGGATTATAATGAGCTGCCTGGAATAATAATTCCTGGCGGCTCCTCAGAACCAATAACTGCGTTATAATTTCCTGTGTCTGAATGTCCTGCGTCACTTGATATAACCTATCCTTAATAACGGCAAAATAGGGGTGGGAGGGCTGGATCGGCTGACCATCGATTGCTCTCACTTGTTCGAATGCGTGCTTATGGGTCTCATCGCGCAACTGCTCCAAGGGAAAAACCCCCAAGGGGAATCCCTGCTAAGAGGGGGCAGAGCCACTCCCCCCCACTCTCTTGTCTCGCTGACGTGGAGCTGCCGTCAACGGCCTGGGCACCGCCTCTCCTGCCAAAGCTGTGCACATTCCACACCATTTCCCACTAAGGCAGGACCCATCCACAAACATTTTTTTCACCAATAATCGGAACCCCGGCCAATTGGTCCCTAAAATTTGTGGATGGGTGAGGTGAGGACTAACCGCTTCCTCCACTATATTATTTCGCCCCCGAAATTTGATGATGATGTGAACTTGTGAACATCCCCGTGCACACATCTTACCTTCACCACACATGCATTCTCCAATGCCTCCCCTTGAACCAAGCATTGGCGAAATGAGGTCTGATTGCATCCTGAATCCACCAATGCTTGGTATGTACCCCCCTGAACACTCACTGGAATGAGGTACGTCTCAGCTCGATCGGAGGGCGGCCTGTGGCACGTCGGGGAGCCGGACCACCGCTCCGACCTCCGTTACAGGGCACTGGTCCTGAAAATGCCCAGGCTCCCCACAACACCAGCATGTTGACCCAGGCATCACTCCTGCACCTGCGGCCCTGGATTCACCCACCTGAGGAACAGACGAGACAGAAACCGGAGGAAAGAGAGGGGGAGGGGAAGGAACAGGTATGGGGCATGGGTCGAGGGGGAAGCGGCCCCCATCTTCAGGGTGTAGGGACAGGGAAAGGATGGGAAAAGACACGAGGGTGAGAGAGAGAGAGAGAGAGGAAGAAGGGTGGGGCTTGCCTGCCCCAGGATATGCCTCCAGGTGATCCTCTGCCAGCTGGACCACCTCCTCGAGCGATGCGGGATGATGGCACTGGACCCACTCCGCTGTTCCTTCTGGAAGCTGTGCGACAAACTGCTCCAGAAGCGCCAGGTCAATCACCTCGTCGGTGTCGTGTCCCTCGGACAACAACCACCTCCAGCAGGTGTCCAGGAGCTTCTGGGCAAAAGCAAATGGCGGCCGAGTTGTAGGAGGGCCTGGTGTTGGGTCTGGTGGAGGTTGGCCAGGGATGTGATGAGCTCGGCCAGTGGTGAGTTTTCCATGGCAGCGATTTCCTCTCAATCCCAGGTTTCAGCACCAGTGTAACAATTTAACGTCGGGCAAGGAGGAGGCGGGAACCGGCTGAACATAAAATTGAATATAAATGAAACTGAAACAGAACAAAATGCACATGCATCTCTCTCTCTCGAGGTGCGTCTCCCCTTCTTTTATCTTCTCCTCACTGCAACACAGAACAATCATTAGTCTCATTTCCTACAGGTGTGCCATCCTTACCACTCGCTTTCTCTGGCTCTGCCCTCCATTCACAAACCGGTGCTCATCCATGCCCCCACCTCCACAGGGCCCTTACCACTTTGCGAGTAATCTGGAGCTTGATGTTAGTAATAATACAAGCACTTGATCTCTTGGTGCATATTCCCACTCATATGATGTAACACCGATCAAGGAAATGCTCAGGTTCCCTACAGCACCAATACTCCTGCCTGGACCTTCCCCCTACACCCATGACTCCCTAATGCCCCCCTGTGAAGCGAGAGAAAGACCATGAGATTGGGAGAAAGGGACCCCGTTTACAAGGAGCAGGGACTAGGGAGGAGCGGGAGTAGACAGATAGGGGTGTGTGTGTGTGTGTGTGTGTGTGTGTGTGTGTGTGTGTGTGTGTGTGTGTGTGTGTGTGTGTGAGAGAGAGAGAGAGAGAGAGAGAGAGAGAGAGGGAGAGAAAGAGAGCAGAGGAGGGCTATCTGTTCCTGGATATGCCGCCAAATGGTCCTCTTCCAGTTGAACCGCCTCTTCCAGTAATGCTGGCCCGTGTCTGCACCTGAAGGAGAGCCTCAAAGCATTTTTATATCTCAGAATGCATCTTGAAGAGGGGTTGATGTTGGTTTTGATGTGTGCTGGCGAAGGTCTGGCGAAGGTCTGGATCAGGTCAGTGAGGGGTGGTAGGTGTGTTGAGAAATGAGGACACAGGAGGCAGGCTTTGGAGTACATGAAGTAACTTTTCTCATTTATTTTCTCTCCCTGTTTACAAGGGCGATTTTCAGGACCTCGTTCGACACACACACACACACTTCAAATTTCTTGCAGCCCAGCTCGTTCAACATGCTCTCTCATTTCTTTCTCCCTCCTGCAATACACACATCAAGCAAACAGAATCACATGGCTTTTTATCCGCAAACATGTTCGTTTTTCATACTATGTGCCTTTTTTTCCCTACATGCGGATGACACAACAGATTTAACCAAAATAAGTCAATTGATTTTCCCGTCTCAGGTTGAGCAAGACAACATCGAAAATACAAAATATACTTCGTAAAGCATCAAATATAACCCTGAGTGCTTTTTATTCACATAAATCAACATATATACAGCCATCTCAACATTAGCTAGTTTAATCTCCTCATTACCTTACTACTCACCAGAGCTCTTGGAACTCAGTAGTAACGAGGCTCAACCCTCTACCAAGACATATATAATACATGCTTGCAAAAAGAAATTTTAACCAACTTAATGCCAAAAAGGATTTTGCAAAACTGCGTGTGCATGTGTGTCTCTGTGTGATTCTTTTTTCTGGTCTGCACAATGCAATCACTTGGATCAGTATACCATAGAGTGCCCTCTAAGGAATAAGAGTGGCACTGCATGGAATATTTACATATGTGGGGGGTTTAGGAAACTCAAGAAGGTTAAGGTACGTTTACATAGACAGCGATTTTATCACTGCAAGTCACCAGTCGCTGTACTATGAAGTCGCAGTAGGTGTTCCTACTACTGGTTGCCATAGTAACATTGGTGGCGCAACTAGAATTCCACTTTTGACAACAAACCAGTTTTCTTGCCACTAAAATGAAACATTCCGGAGGAGAGCATATAAAATTCACCAGTCCATCCCACGAGTTGAAGGAGAAGCAATGTGTGCTCTGTCATTGCGGCCATCCATCTGCGGCAAAAGCGCAAGCACCAATTAACTTAGCTTAGCACATTTAAAACAAAATAATAGTAATGAAACACACTCAATTTTTGTTGAAATTGAGCAAAATCCCTGTGTAGTTCCTATCTCAGTAAGTGAGTGTCACCATCAGGGTGTCATTCACTATATGTTCAATGGTGACTGGGAGCCGGACTGCAACTCTTCGGCCGCGGCCTCTGTGTTTCCTGGGTGAACTGTCTGGCTCGGTGCTGCTCGTTCCCAGGCGCAGCAACAAGCTGGACACTTCACCCAAAATAGGAGCTACACTGGGATTTTGCTCGAATACAACCAAATGTGTGTGTTTCATTATTATTTGTTTTACTATTTTTTTTTTTGCCTTAAACCCGCTGAGATCCTGAGCTAAGCTAAGATAAGCTAATTGGCTACTGTTGCAATGGCGCTGCTTCTGCTAGTGAGCACGGGTGGCTACAGATCACGTGCGCTCGACTGTCTTCACTCCCACTGGTGGTCACTGCACCAAGTCGCTCTAAATTTGCATAAAGTTAAACTTTTCTCAACTTTTAAAGTCACTGGACATGCCCACATCTAGTCTCCAATGGTTGCCATCGCTCATGTCGCCGGAAGTCGCCAGCTCTCATTGAAAATGAATGGTCTCCGGTCGCTTTGTCGCTGTATGTATGAATGCACCTTCACACACATAAGTCTGTATAAGCCCATCTATTGCTACATGCTTGAACATCAGAGTGATCAAAACAAGCCTAAAATGCTGAAACTGCTCCCTCTGGCAGCATTTTGTGTTTTTGGTTGTTGTTTTTTTTTTAATTTTAGCCACAGTTGATATGTGAGGATTAACAGCACTTTGGTAGATCCGAAAGTCTGGGTGGGGGCAGGGCATGGCCACATTTTACTAGTCATCTGCTTGTAGTTCATTCCCATGATTCATCCCCACCCAGTCAGACATCATCTGACAAATAGCTCCTGTGTGCAGTCACGCTTCGTTAAACAGTGGCCGTCCATCATGAGTGAATTAACTAGCTAGCTGCCAGCTAACATTAATTCCATCCATCCAATGACGGACTGATAATGATATGCTTTTCTTTCATATCAGTTTGTGTAGGGTTGAAATGCATGTTAAAATGATGAGGTACCACTATATATTTTTATTTTCATTGCAAGATTATCCTAGCAGAGGCCGGTAACATTTGCAAATAAATATCAATTTACCCTGTGTTTACTTTCTTTACTGACACCGACGAAAATGAAAAGACGGCATCAATTAAAGCTCAGCTTTGGGAAGGGAAACAACAGGGGACAAGATGAGACAGAGAGAAAAAGAAAAAGAGAAGATGATGGATATGAGAGAGGAAGTGCAGGTACTACCCACTGTGCCCAGAATATGATTATGCATTATGTTACTGTGCTGTTTAACGCAAACAAAAACTGACCTGATCTCACTCAAACAACTGTAGCGTATGACTATGCTCAAACTGATTTCTAAATTAACCCAAACTAAACATAGAAAGTTTCACCACGTAGGCGACCCAGAGTAACCCCGAGAGGCCTCCTTTGACCAGATGCCCTTTGGAATGCAAAAAGTCTCTCTGGGACCCACACAGGACTTACCCCTGCAATAAAAGAAACCTTTGATGACTGAACGTCTGGGAAACTTCATGATTAGTTCGGCAGCAGGGATCCACCACACACACACACACACACACACACACACACACACACACACACACATACACACACACACACACTTACCTTACATACACACACACACACACACACGCTTACCTTACACACACAATGGAGAAATCCCTCTCTCTTCAATGTAACGTGTAACTATATGTAATTATTCCATGTCTAAATAGTGTGATGTTATTTTGTTTACATATATTGTGTGTTTAACTAACCTTAATGACTTTAAATAGTTTTAATCTAGCATATCATTTTAAATGTTTGTAACCAGGTTTTACTCGTAATATTCTTTACAAATCCATCGAATTTGGTATGTAATTAATCGTCTCGAGACACCCAGATTGATTATGCATATCATATTGCAATGGGATATGTCATTTCATGTTTTCTCTTAATTTCATTTATAACACGGTATAAGCCAGCTCCTCCCTGGACATTTAAATTAGGGTCCGAGACCAGACAAAGAGAGTCATCCGGACATGCAAACCCAACTTCCTGATTGGCCCATAGCCCAAAGAGGCGTGTGCATTGGTGTTGTTTTTAAAACAACACCACGCTCACTTCACTGCGGATTTGAGAGTCAGACTTCAGAGTTAGACTTCACTTCTCAACTTCACTTCTTCCGGTTTCTCTCCCCCGGGGCCACGTGCCCCGGGAAGAGGAAGCCAGGATCTCTCTCTCTCCGGACACAAGACGCAACTGCCTCCGGGCTCACGCCTTTTCAAACAACAGCGATCCAGTGAACTCTACCCGACCTCGCGCAAACTCTCAACCTTGAGGCCATGCAAGTATAGTTAATGACCTATATCTGCATTTAAGATTGTACCCCTGTGTTACAGGAGAATTAAGTTCGTGCTGGTTCTGAAAAAGGCTAATTAGTTGTGTTTTTGTCTGCTTCCCTTTCTTTCATTACTTTCTCTCTATCCCTTTTCTCTCCCTGTATATAGATGTGTATATATGTATGTTTTGCTTAGAGTTAGTCGTGTGTATCCATAGTCACATATAGCTATTAAAATCTATTATCCCACGCTTGATTTTCTCTGTTTTGTTGACGGGATGAGTCAATTAAACGCTCCGATCTCGTTACCCGCTCTAATTTTTAATAACAAACTCCGTGAGTTAATTCTTCCTGGCCAGAAGGATAAACTCACTCTTTAGAGTTCATAAAGCTGATCTAGGCCACATACATAGTCATAATTAATTATAATCCGTTGTAGTTAATTATCTGTATGTATATGTGCACCTATATAAATTCCCTTTCATGGCTGATGTATATTTATAACTGGTCACAACACGGGTTGATTAGATATATAGATATATTTCACGCCAGTCGAGCTAATTCCTTGCATAAATTGGAGAATACATTTAAACGTGTTAAACATTTTTTAATTCGTTACATGAATTGTAACTGGTGGAGAATATTTTTAAACGTTGCAGATTCATCCGATTTAGTACATATTCTGGTAGATAATGCGGGCATGCTTTAAAACTCGTCTCCTTTAAAAAGGTGCTTTGAATTCAAGCGTGCGCTTCTGTTTCATTCATTCATTTCATGTTTAAAGCTGATTCATTACATTATTCTGGTGGAAAAGAATGCGAGCAATGATTCGTTACATTTGTTATAGATTTTTAAAATTTACTTCTACATCCCTCTCCTCCCCTGCACCATTAATCATCTCTCGTCTCCTCTCCATCTCTGTACATCCCAACACTGAAGCGCTGCAACATCTCCTGGCTTGGGACAAAGTCCTTGAAGCAAATCTTCAGTCTTCTTAGGCTGGAGCGAATGCACAGTATGCTATTGAGAGTCTTCTGGTCCATTCTGTTCTGCAGTTTGGATTTCACATGGTTCATTTTCAACAAAACCCTTTCAATGTCGGCATTGCAAGTAGGGACAGCTCCAGTTCTTTAAAACACTGCTCCCCACTGCTGTCCTTGTAGCTCAGAACTTCAGCCCAGAACTGTTCCGCTTGACAGTTATCCTTTGTTTTCCACTCCTGTAAGTTGATTGCCTGATACTGTGCATCTAAGGCTCCAAGATCACCTGTGTACATTATCAGCATGGATACTCTGACTAACTCTGGTTTGTTCTGTGTTAGAATCACCAATAGGCTAAATGATGCCATGGATTTCCAAGTATTGAAATTTGCTGGGAGCCTATTCTGCACCTGCTTTGGTAAGTCCCAGTGTCTGTTCTTCATGTTTGTTTTGACAGTGCTCTCAAGCTTTGCTTATCCAAGAGCAATAGTAAACTGCACCCCGACGTTAACAGCACATATGGGTAGTCGACTGGCTGTGTCATCCGAATTGACACAAAGAGTTTGGAATATGATGGAAGTATGGTGCTGGGTATGATTACTATTGACATAGGTGTATGAAAAAATTACTGTAGGAAGTCCAGCATTTTGAATACATTGCCAGTTTTGAGTTGGAATAACTTGTTGACGCTAGAAAACGGGTGTAAGATGCCATGCATGCATTCAGCATGCTTGTATGAAATTAAAGTATGTATAAAGCTGCACTAGCATCAGTGGCGTATCACCAGGTTCGATTAATTGGTAGATTTTCTGTGCCTCAGTGCACTGTGAGATAACCAGTTGTGTGAATGTGAAATTAAAAACTTGAGATTGTGAGGCATTGTTTCAACAGCTTTGCTGGCAAAAAGTTGAATGGAATGACACACACTTAAGCAGTTCTCGTTCTTTTTGAGAAAGTGAGTTTTTCCTTCCAACCATGACACTAACGCCATTGGTTTCGATGCCTACACACACTTCTTTAAGTCAGACCAATGATGTCGAGAAAGTGAGTCAGTGTTGTTGCGATTACTTCTGCCATTTCCCTCTGCATATCCACTAAACCCAAAAATGTTGAAACAATTTTGTTCAATGAGACACCGAAGTAACATACAGCCGTGGCCAAAAGTTTTGAGAATGACACAAATATTAATTTTCACAAAGTCTACTGCTTCAGTGTTTTTAGATCTTTTTGTCAGATGTTACTAACTGTTACTGAAGTATAATCACAAGCATTTCATAAGTGTCAATGGCTTTTATTGACAATTACATGAAGTTTATGCAAAGAGTCAATATTTGCAGTGTTGACCCTTCTTTTGGAAGACAATTGCAATTTGCAATTCGCCCTGGCATGCTGTCAATCAACTTCTGGGCCACATCCTGACTGATGGCAGCCCATTCTTGCATAATCAATGCTTGGAGTTTGTGGGTTTTTGTTTGTCCACCCGCCTCTTGAGGATTGACCACAAATTCTCAGTGGGATTAAGGTCTGGGGAGTTTCCTGGCCATGGACCCAAAATGTCAATGTTTTGTTCCCTGAGCCACTTCATTATCACATTTGCCTTGTGGCAAGGTGCCCCATCATGCTGGAAAAGGCATTGTTCGTCACCAAACTGTTCTTGGATGGTTGGGAGAAGTTGCTCTCTGAGGATGTTTTTGTACCATTCTTTATTCATGGCTGTGTTCTTAGGCAAAATTGTGAGTGAGCCCACTCTCTTGGCTGAGAAGCAACCCCACACATGAGTGGTCTCAGGATGCTTTACTGTTTGCATGACACAGGACTGATGGTAGCGCTCACCTTTTCTTCTCCGGACAAGCTTTTTTCCAGATGCCCCAAACAATCAGAAAGGGGATTCATCAGAGAAAATGACATTATCCCAGTGCTCAGCAGTCCAATCCCTGTACTTTTTGCAGAATAGCAGTCTGTCCCTGATGTTTTTCCTAGAGAGAAGTGGCTTCTTTGCTGCCCTTCTTGACACCAGACCATCTTCGCCTTACTGTGCGTGCAGACACACTCACACCTGCCTGCTGCCATTCCTGAGCAAGCTCTGCACTGGTGGCGCCCCGATCCCGCAGCTGAATCAACTTTAAGAGATGGTCCTGGCGCTTGCTGGACTTTCTTGGGCGCCCTGAAGCCTTCTTCACAACAGTTGAACCTCTCTCCTTGAAGGTCTTGATGATCCGATAAATGGTTGATTTAGGTGCAATCTTACTAGCAGCAATATCCTTGCCTGTGAATCCCTTTTTGTGCAAAGCAATGATGGCTGCACGTGTTTCCTTGCAGGTAACCATAGTTAACAGAGGAAGAACAATAATTTGAAGCACCACCCTCCTTTTAAAGCTTCCAGTCTGTTATTCTAACTTAATCAGCATGACAGAGTGATCTCCAGCCTTGTCCTCATTAACACTCTCACCTGTGTTAACGAGAGAATCACTGACATGATGTCAGCTGGTCCTTTTGTGGAAGGGCTGAAATGCAGTGGACATGTTTTTTTGGGATTAAGTTCATTTTCATGGCAAAGAGGGACTTTGAAATTAATTGCAATTCATCTGATCACTCTTCATAACATTCTGAAGTATATGCAAATTGCCATCATAAAAACTGAGGCAGCAGACTTTGTAAAAATTAATATTTGTGTCATTCTCAAAACTTTTGGCCACGGCTGTACTACTGCATACAGCTGCTTTAGCGCATTAACGTCTGTGCTCTCCTCGATTACCATTGAATACTGAGACTCTCTGATATCTTATAGCAAGGCTTTGAACATGCAGGGGGCTATGACACTGCTGAAAATTTGTGCATACAATGGATGCTCAAATCCTTTTCAAAGGCTGAACCTACCAATTTACCCAAGTGGTCAACTGAGACTGCCGAGATTTTTCATAGGGCTATGGAGAATGTGACTGAAGGACTGGCAGGTGTACGTGTGTACATTGACAATATAATAGTCTGGGGCTCCACTTTAGAGCAACATAATGACAGGTTGAGAAAAGTGTTGGAGAGTATTCACAACAACAACTTAAAACTCAATAAGAGTAAATGTCAATTTGGAGTGAGAGAACTTGTGTTTCTCAGAGAAAAACTGTCAGAGCAAGGTGTTGAGCCTGAAAAGTCCAAAATACAAGCAATTCTTGACATGGAAAGACCTTCTGATAAACAAGGCATATTATGAGTCTTAGGATTGATAAGTTTCATAGGAAAGTTTATCCCAAATCTTTCATCTAAAACTGTGTGTCTAAGAGAACTACTACTTCAAACAAATGAGTTCAAATGGACATCAAGACATGAGAAACAGTGGTCAAGCCTAAAAGCAGCACTCACCACAGAACCTATGCTAGCATTCTTTGATTCTTCAAAGCCAGTGAAAATATCAGCTGATGCGTCAAAAGATGGATTGGGGGCAGCACTGTTTCAAGCTGATGGTGATGTATGGAGGCCAGTAGCCTATGTGTCAAGAACAATGACTAATGCTGAACATCACTATGCACAAATTGAAAAAGAATTTCATGGATTAGTTTTTGCATGTGAAAAGTTTCATAGCTATGTGTAAACATAGGGTTTACCTATGTTTACCACTGAAACAGATCACAAGCCACTGATTTCAATAATCAAAAAGAATTTGAATGACATGTCCCCGCGCATTCAGCGTTTTATGATGAAACTGATTTTGAAATGATCTACACATCTGTTAAATATCTGGTTTTAGCAGATGCTTTTGTTAAGACACAGAGACAGGGAGGACCCAAGCACAGAACGCTAACACAGGAGTTCAGGGTATTGGGCTTTATTTATGAATAGTGAAGGCAGGTGAAGTGTGGGGAAAGGTGAAGAGTGGCGTGGTCGAGGTCGGGATTCGAAGTCGGGTCTGGAGCGCAAGGAGCGTGCAGAGCTGGAGAGCCACGGGGAAAAGCGAGGTGGGACTGGACGTAGCAGGAAGTGAGATGGGAGCAGGCAACGGGAGACTTGAGACGTGGACCTGGAACATGGAGAGAGAAAACAGGGTGAGCACTGGGATATACCACACGGGAAACAACACAAAATACTGAGTGTAACCAAAACGTGAGCAGAGCCGGAAGTTACCGCACTGAGAGCCGGAACAATCTGGCGATGAGTGGATGAAAGACCGGGGTTTATATACTCTGCTGATGAGGTGAGTAGATGAGGCACAGGTGAGACTGCTGATTCAATTGAGGGCTGACATGTACCGGTTTGAGCTGGGAGACATGGAAAGTGGGATGTATGCGCAGGGATTTGGGGAGTTTCAATTTTACTGCGGCAGGGTTGATGATGCTGTCAATGGTGAATGGTCCGATGTAGTGGGGGGAGAGTTTCTTGGCCTCCGTCTTGTGCGGGATGTCCTTGGCTGCCAGCCACACCTTTTGGCCTGGTTGGTACTTGGGGGCTGGGACCCGGTGGTGGTCAGCCAGGCGATGGTTGCGCGCAGAGGAGCAGAGTAGGGCGGAGCGGGCTTCTCTCCATACCTTGCGGCAGCGGCGGAGATGGGTTTGTACGGAGGGAACGGCAATGTCATCCTCCTGGGCCGGAAATAGTGGGGGCTGGTAGCCCAGGGAGCACTCGAAGGGGAATAGGCCGGTGGCGGTGCTGGTGAGGGAGTTGTGGGTGTATTCTACCCACGGCAGCTGGGAGCTCCAGGTGGTGGGGTTGTTAGTGGTTATGCATCACAGGGTAGCTTCCTGGTTAACCCACTCATCCTGGCCATTGGTTTGTGGGTGGAACTCTGAGGATAAGCTGGCCGTGGCTCCCAGGGCTTTACAAAAGGCTCTCCAGACTTGTGAGATGAACTGGGGTCCGCAGTCTGAGACAATATCCTTGGGGATGCCGTGCAGTCGGAAAACATGGTTAACCAGGAGATCGGCGGTTTTGCGGGCCGTAGGGAGTTTAGGCAGGGCCACAAATTGGACCGCTTTGGAGAACCAGACTATAATGGTCAGGATCATGGTTTGGCCTTGGGATGGGGGCAGACCAGTGACAAAATCTAGAGCTGTGGGACCAAAGGCGACTGGGAACAGGGAAAGGTTGGAGTAACCTGGCCGGAGGTCGGTGTAGGGGCTTGCTATGGGCACAGACTGTACAGGCTGCAACGAATGCTCGGCTATCAGCATCCGTGGTCGGCCACCAGAAGTGTCGTGTCAATAGGCCCAGGGTGCGATGGGAGCTGGGGTGACAGACAAACCGGGAACAGTGGACCCACTGGAGGACCTGTGAATGCACGGTATCCAGGACAAATAAGCAGCCTGGGGGTCCATTGCCGGGGTCAGGTTGGGTGCGCTGAGCTCTCTGGATGGCAGACTCGATCTCCCACGTAGCAGCCCCGACCACACAGGTGGAAGGGAGAATGGTGTCGGGACCTGAAGTGTTATCTTCTCTAGAGAACTGGCGGGAGAGGGCATCGGGCTTGCCATTCTTCGAGCCTGGACGGTATGTGATCGTAAAATTGAACCGTCCAAAGAATAGGGCCCAACGAGCTTGGCGGGAGTTAAGGCACTTGGCGGTCTGGATGTACACCAGGTTCTTATGGTCGGTCCAGATGATAAATGGCTGCTCAGCCCCCTTGAGCCAGTGTCTCCACTCCTCCAGGGTCAGTTTGACAGCCAGCAACTCATGATTCCCCACATCGTAGTTGCGTTCTGCGCGTGAGAGGTGACGTGAGAAGAAGGTGCACAGGTGGAGTTTCTGGACGGGGTCCGTTGGGAGAGAACCGCACCCACACCTGACTCGGAGGCATCCACCTCCACAATAAATTGCCGCGAGGAGTCAGGTTGTACCAGCACTGGAGCCGAGGTGAAAAGTTCCTTAAGTTTCCTAAAGGCGGCTTCAGCCTCAGGTTTCCACACAAAGGGGGTGGAGATGGAGGTCAGTCTGGTAAGGGGTGCCGCAACCCGGCTGTAGTCCTGAATAAAGTGGTGGTATAAATTGGCGAACCCAAGAAACCTCTGGAGCTGTTTAAGGGTGGTTGGTCTGGGCCACTGAACTACGGCTCTGATCTTCTCGGGGTCGGCCTTGACTCGTCCGCTTTCCACAATGTACCCCAAAAAGGTGACTGATTGGGTGTGGAACTCGCATTTCTCAGCCTTTACGAACAAGTAGTTCTCCAGGAGTTGCTGCAGGACTTGTCGGACATGGTGGGTGTGCTCGGAGGAGTTTTGGTAGAAGATCAAGATGTCGTCCAGATAGACAAAGATGAAGCGGTTCAAAAAGTCCTGGAGTGCATCATTGACCAGGGCCTGGAAGACAGCTGGCGCATTAGTAAGGCCAAACGGCATGACCAGGTATTCGAAGTGGCCCAACGGAGTGTTGAACGCTGTCTTCCACTCGTCCCCCTCTCTGATCCTGACCAGATGGTATGCGTTCCGTAGGTCCAGTTTGGTGAATATGGTCACCCCATGCAAGGGCTCAAAGGTGGAGCTGAGAAGAGGCAAGGGATACTTATTTTTTACTGTGATGTTGTTAGTCCCCTGTAGTCTATGCAGGAACGGAGGGATTTATCTTTCTTGGCCACAAAGAAGAACCCAACACCCAGAGGTGAGGAGGACGGCCGGATGATTCCGACGGTGAGGGAGTCATTGATGTACTTCTCCATGGCCTCCCTCTCAGGATGGGACAGGTTATATAACCGGCTGGACGGAAGGGGGGCTCGAGGGAGAAGGTTTATAGTGCAATCGTAGGGCCGGTGAGGTGGTAGTGAGAGAGCTTGGTCCTTGCTAAAGATCTCTCCCAGGTCGTGATACTTGGGGGGCACAGATGAGAGGTCAGGTGGTTCAGAGGCCAAAGGAGGGGTAAAGGCCATTGCGGGAGGGAGCGCCGATTCCAGGCACGAGGAGTGGCATAAGGGCCTCCAGGTGACGATCCTTCCGGCCATCCAGTCGATCCGGGGGTTGTGACGCCTCAGCCAGAAGTGTCCCAAGACCAGTGGTGTATCTGGAGAGGAGATGATGTTGAGTCTGATCCTCTCACGATGGTTGCCAGAGATAACCAAGAGCAGAGGGATGGTACGATGGGTAACTTGGGCCAGGAGTCTGCCATCCAGCGTGTTGACTGTCACGGGCGGCTCCAACGGTTCCAGGGGGAAGCCGGCCTGGGAGGCTAGCTCCTTATCAAGGAAGCTGTCTTCTGCACCGGAGTCGATCAGGGCCAACAAGGGGACAGGTGCTTGCTTGTGATGTATCGTGGCCGGGATTTGGAGTCTGGACCGGGAGACGGACTGGGAGACTTGGAGGGTTTGGCTCGCCAGTAGCTCCCTACTTACTGGCGAGCCCCTCCTTTTGGGCGAACAGGACAGGCAGCAATGAAGTGACCCTTAGCTCCACAGTAGAGGCACACCCTCTCTTGGAACCGATGGTCACGTTTGGCTATAGTAAGTCGGGCCTGCCCCACCTGCATGGGTTCTTTGCCAGGGGGAACCACATGGGATGAGGCTGGAGAGCTGGATGGAGGTTCCCAGACTGAGTGGGCAGGTGAGCGGTGAACTTGGGTCCGGCCAGTCCTCTCTCGACGCCTCTCTCGCATGCGATTGTCTAGGCAGATGGTGAGAGAAATCAGTGCATCGAGGGAGTCGGGTTCATCCCTTGTGGCGAGTTCGTCCTTTAACGGCTCGCTGAGGCCATTAAGGAACACCCCCTGGAGGGCCTCCTGGTTCCATCCAGACTCGGCAGCCAGAACCTGAAACTCCACCGAATACTCGGCCATGCTATGGGGTCCCTGGTGGAGGGAGAACAGGTGTTTGGTGGCCTCCTTCCCCTGGATGGGGTGATCAAACACCTTCCGCAGCTCGTCGGTGAAGGCAGCGACCGAGGTCCTCAACACCAGCTGCTTATCCCAAATAGCAGTGGCCCAGGCTAAGGCATCTCCCCTAAGGAGACCCACGATGTAGGCCACCTTGGACTCATCGGTGGTGTAGGTGAGGGAACGTTGTGCACTGGAGGAGGAAGGACTTGCACCTCCCTAGATCTCCAGCATAGGGTTCGGGGTCATGGACATGGGCCTCACACAGTGGAAGACTTGAAGGCGAGATGGGTGCTGGGATGGCTTGCCTTGATGGGAGAGTGAGTGACGCCTGGGTCAACTGGTTATACCGCTCTGTGAGAGCACTAATCTCCTGGGACATAGCGCGGAGCTGTTGCTCGTGTTGGCCCAGGAGTGAACCTTGCCAGGACAGGACTGCCTGCGGAGGGGCTGGTTCTGCTGGGTCCATGGTGGCCAGATTGTTCTGTTAAGACACAGGGACAAGGAGGACCCAAGCGCAGAACACTAACACAGGAGTTCAGGGTAACGGGTTTTATTTACGAATAGTGAAGGCAGGTGAAGTGTGGGGAAAGGTGAAGAGTGGCGTGGTCAAGGTCGGGATTCGAACTCCGTTCTGGAGCGTGAGGAGTGAGCGTGCAAGAGGTGCGCCACGGGGAGGGGAGAGGGGGACCGAGCAGGAGAGCTGGAGAGCCACGGGGAAAAGCGAGGCGGGACTGGGCGTAGCAAGAAGTGAGATGGGAGCAGGCAACGGGAGACTTGAGACGTGGACCTGGAACACGGAGAGAGAAAGCAGGGTGAGCACAGGGAAATACCACACGGGAAACAACACAAAATACTGAGTGTAACCAAAACGCGAGCAGAGCCGGAAGTTACCGCACTGAGAGCCGGAACAATCTGGCGATGAGTGGATGAAAGACCGGGGATTATATACTCTGCTGATGAGGTGAGTAGATGAGGAACAGGTGAGACTGCTGATTCAATCATGGAGTGCCACGCCCAGGAACCCACACACACACACAGAGAAAACACTGGAAGCATGGGAAAGGGGACGATGGGGAAAATACGAGGAGCTCGGCCCAGACCATGACAGCTTTGTCTCGTGCGTCTGTTAAAACTATGCAGGAGTTCAACAGAGGAAATGTACTTTTACATGTGAACATGATTGTTACATCTCTACCAGTGTCTGATAATAAATCAAAACAGATTGCAGATGAGACTAATAAGGACATGGTGCCGAAAGATGTGATCATGAATATGCAGCAAGGCTAGAAAAAATCACAATCACAATACTATCATTTGAGATCAGACTTGTCTTTGGTCAATGGAATGTTGCTGAGGAATAACAGAATTGTGATTCCAGAATCAATGCATCCAGACTTACTCAACAGGACATCTGGGAGTTGAAAAATGTAAAAGGAGGGCCAGAAAAGCTGTGCACTGGCCTGGCATCAACGGTGATATTCAGAGAATGGTAAGCAAATGTGCTACTTGTCTCAAATTCCAGAACAAACAAGTCAAAGAGCCCATGATCGTTGCAGACAAAACATTAGAACCTTGAGAAAAGGTTGGCACAGATCTTTTTCATTTTAATGGGAAAGATTATTTGTTGGTGATAAACTATTTTTCCAACTATCCTGAGATGGCTCTAATCACAAGCACAACAGCAAGTAATGTAATAACTCACATGAAATCTATCTTTGCCAGACACGGGATTCCGAGAACAGTAGTCAGTGACAATGGTCTGTATTACGGCTGCAAAGAGTTCCAGGAATTTGCGGTACAATACGGATTTCAACATGTAACATCCAGTCCATTGTATCCCCAGTCAAATGGTAAAGCAGAAAAAGAAGTTCAAATTCTCAAACATCTTCTTAAGAAAGCTGTAGATGACAATGCAGATTTGTATCTAGCTTTGCTATGTTACAGAGTTTCTCTGTTGGAATGTGGAGCATCTCCAGCTGAGTTGTTAATGGGTTGTAAGTTATGGACTACAACTTCCCGCTCTGTTAAAAGCCAAGACCAACAAGAGAATCACACGAAAAAGAGAATGGTTGAAATGTAAGGAAAAGTTCTATTACGACAAAACGGCTAAAGAATTACTGCCGCTTTTTCAACAAGATGTGGTAAGAGTTCATGATGGAAATACAACCGTGTTGGATGAAATCAATTAGAGATCATACAAGGTAAAGACTGAAAATGGTCAAGTGTTCCAAAGGAATCGGCGTAATTTGTTAAAGACTGCTAAGCCTTTTTCTGAGCAAGATGGACATTCTGAACTTGATCTTTCAAAAAAATCTGATGCACATACTGAACTTGATCTTTCAAAAAAAATCTGATGGACATTCTGAAAGTGATTTTTCACAAAAATCTGATGGACATTCTGAAATGGATCTTTCACAAAAATCTGATGGACATTCTAATTTGCCTGTGTTGAGAAGATAGAATTTGAGAAGATTCTTTTCTAGTCATATAGAAAAAAAACCTGACAGACTAAATCCTTGAGTCAAAGAAATGTGTCTGTGATATTGAAAATCTGATATATTAGTATAGTAAACACATCAGAATGGTTAATAATTCTGTGTGATATTCAAGTTTGAATATAATGCAATGTAAAAATGTGCTAACTGATTGTCGATATATTGGTAATGTTTTGATAATCTTTTATGTAATGCTGTATTGCTTATGTAATGTTATTAATTGAGTTGTTTTATTCACGTAAAGAAAAAGGGGGATGTAATGATTTTTTCTAAGTACCAATTTGTACCGCTAGAGGTCAATGTTGAGATGCCTCTATGTTAAGTATAAAAGCGACATAGAAGATGAGAGCAACAGAACACTGTAGCATGATACACGGCTTGTGGCTGGTCAAACAGAAGTCAAGATGTTGGTGTTAGTCACAAATGTATGAAAGTAAAACACACTGAATCTGTTTTACAGTTTTAGCACAGCACTGGTTTTATACTTAGTTTGCATTTGTCATTTTAAAGAAAATGTAAGACACAAGGACTAGAAATATAGTCAATGAAAGTCTTTAATTGTAGTCTATTGTGATTTGTGCTAAACACGATCTTTAATAAACATTTAAAAATATTTGTTTATTTAATGATTTTTTGTGGGAAAAAAAACATTTAATTTGTGATAAAAATAACCATTTTCACTGCCATAAGACAGTGGCATATAAACATTTATTTTGTTGAAATAAAATATATTATAATCAATTTCGTAATATTATAATCAAAAAAGCTGTTATTACTAAAATCGTAATACATTACAGTGTATAGTATGATAACATTTTTTTAATTTTAGATTTATTGAATTTGTTTTGTTCTCTTTTGTGCCACTGGCATAAGCCACCACCATGTTCATCTACTAACCCAGCTACTTACTATTGCTGTCCGCTATGTGACGTAGGGGTGGCTGCTATGGATGGTGATATTTCTTTAAACACGAAGCGGGTCAGTCCAGTCGGTGGCGGTAATGCATCGAAAGAAGAATAATAAGAAGCCTGTGAGGCTGCGTCCGAAATCGCGTACCCTACTACACAGTAGGCGAAAAACAGTACGCCAGTGGGGTAGTATGTCCGAATTCTCAGTAGGCGAGAAATACCCGGGTGGCGTCCTGCTTCCGTCGAGATTTTGCAGTGTGCAACTGATGGACACTACGCGAGTCAAAAATCCCCATAATGCAACGGGACTGGTACGGACAAGCTCAGAAAATAAATAAATAAATCGCGGAATACAGCGCGTCGGCTCTTTTTAAATATTAAACATTGGTTAAACAGAACTTGTTTAACAATACCAAAATAAATTGTTAACTTGTTAAAAGTTTATACAAGAAAACAGTTGTCACAGCGTTTGAAACCTTTTTGTGATCTCCATCATGCCTTCACTGGCCAAACTAACGGCAACGAGTTTACCTCAGCCTGTCAACACTGTCTACATTAAACTGCTAAGTCAGTTAACTTTCCTGATGTGCATTTTGCCGTTAGAGCGGTTGCTTTAATCTGGTGGTCCCTTTAAGATTTTTGCGTTTATGATGACGTCGAAGGTCACATGACAATGCCGATATGTCCGAGATTGTAGTCATACTACACACTACATACTGATTAGTACGTACTGTTTCAATGGCCGTGCAGTAGGTACTGCATCAAATGAAGTACGTGCTGTCATAGTACGCGATTTCGGACGAAGCCGCAATCCAGATGGTGGCAGCAGTGCGCCGCCAAGAAGAAAAAGAAAAAAAAGAAGAAGAAGAAGGAAAAAAACAACAACCCAGCTACAGCCACGAGGAAGAGGAACGCGAGGAGACGCGGCGAAGCAGCTACAGGAATAAGTCAGGTAGTTAATACCAGCATTTTGAAATAGTAATGTATTGGCGCATTTATAGTACTCCAATACCCTATATCCTGAGAAATAATAACCAGTATTTAATATAAAACTTATACATATCAAAGTGCTATGAACGCAATGATTTCTCACCACTGGACGCTAGCAATATTAGCTGCAGGTTAAGTAATTAGTCATGGCAATGTTTCTGGTATTCTGCTGATATGGATTCATAAGACACTTGGGCGAATTGGACAGGATAAACGTGGTCTATATACTCAGCTATCAATTACTGGTTCCCAGAACGTTTGTTTTTGGTTCTCTAAAGGTTCTGAGAGCAGATCCTTTTAATACCAGCTTGATATTATACCGATACCAGCCTAGTTGGTAGTCATAAGATAAAATAATAATAATAATAATAATGATAATAATAATAATAATAATAATAACAATAATAAGTGACATCAGAATAAACGAACATGCTAAATTTATAGACTAGGCCATTTTTATTATTATTATTATTATTATTATTATTATTATTATTTATTTATTTATTTTTTTACTAACTGTGCCTGCATCTGATATAGTATAGCCAATTATTTAACTGCGATTCAAGCACACATTTAGATGAAAAGCAAACACATACACACACAATGGTACAGATCTTCCTATTGAAGTGTTCGGTGAGTATATTTCATAATATACATACACACAGTATTTCTACACTTCAGCCACATATTGATTGCCTCATTTCAAATCCATTGCGGTGGTATACAGAGCCAAAATTATTAAAAAAAATTGTCACTGTCCAAATACTTATGGACCCAACAATATACCTCCAGCTACACGTTTTTATTATTATTGGGCCTCATTTAGCAAGTTGGATACTAACAGATATACAGTACTGTGAAAAAGTATTTTTCTTCTGTTTTTGTGTGTATCTTATACGAAATAGTTTTAGATCTTCAGATGAAATACAACAAAACAAAGGCAAACTGAGTAAACACATGATACAGTTTTATTTATTTTATTTTATTAAAGCAAAAAAGTTATCCAACACCTATCACCCATGTGAAAAACTAATTGCCCCCTTAAACTAATTGCCACCTTTAGCAGCAATAACTGCACCCAAACGCTTCCGATAACTGGAGATCAGTCTTTCACTTACTTCTAGGACAAGGACTTACCCCTATGCTTAGGATCTTTGTCTTGCTGCATAATCCAGTTGCTCTTGAGCTTCAATTTACAGACTGAAGACTGGACATTCTCCTTTAGGATTTTCTGGTAGAGAACAGAATTCACATTTCCCTCAATTATTGCAAGTTGCCCAGACCCTGAAGCAGCAAAGGTTCCCCACACCATCACACTTCCACCACCATGCTTGACTGTAGGTATGATGTTCTTTTCGTGGAATTCTGTGTTTGGTTTACGCCAGATGTAACAGGACCCCTGTCTTCCAAACAGTTCCACTATTGACTCATCAGTCCACAGAACATTCTCTCAAAAGGTTTGAGGATCATCAAGGTGTGTTTTGGTAAAATTCATATCATTTACATTTATGGCAGACACCCTTATGCAGAGCAACTTACATTTATGTCATTTATACAACTGAGCAGTTGAGGGTTAAGGGCCTTGCTCCCACAGTGGCAGCTTGGCAGTGCTGGGGTTTGAACTCACGACCTTCTGATCAGTAGTCCAATGTCTTAACCACTGAGCTACCACTGAGCCTCATATGAGTCTTAATGTTCTTCTGGGTTAGCAGTGGTTGTCACCTCGCCACTCTTCCATGGATGCCATTTTTGCCCAATGTCTTTCTGATAGTGGAGTCATGAACAGTGACCTTTATTGATGCAAGAGAGACCTGTAGGTCCTTTGATGTTGTCCTTGGCTCTTTTGTGACTTGCTGGATGAGTCATTGCTGTACTCTTGGAGGAATTTTGGAAGGTCAACCACTTCTGGGAAGGTTCACCACTGTGCCGAGTTTTTCCATTTGGAGATAATGGCTCGCACTGTGATTCTTTGGAGTCCCAGAACCTTTGAAATAGCTTTGTAACCGTTCCCAGACTGATGTATTTCAATCACCTTCTTCCTAATCATTTCTAAAATTTATTTCAATTTTGGCATAGTGTGTTACCAACTTCATGCTGTTGAAAGAGTTGTATTTAAGTGATGATTTGATTGAACAGGGTTTGCAGTAATCAGGCCTGGTTGTGTCTAGTCCAGCTGAACCCCATTATGAATGCAGTTTCATAGATTTGGGGAATTAGTAACTACGAGGGCAAGTACATTCTCACACAGGCCCAGTTGGTATTGGACAACTTTCTTGCTTCAATAAATCACATTATCATTTAAAAACTGTATTGTGTTTACTCAGGTTGCCTTTGTTTTATCTTGGATTTTATTTTAATTTCTTCAACAATTTAGTAATCCATTGGATTTTATTTTAATTTCTTCAACAATTTTTTGAGATATACACAAAAACAGAAGAAATCAGGATGGGGCAAATACTTTTTCACAGCACTGTATTTGTAAAATGTATAAGAGCATTTACACAAGAAATTTGATATTCATGAAAATCCTGTAATTTTAGGAGAATGTTTGTATCTTGCTTGTACTGCTGAGTATGTGTAAATGTACACATAAGAACTAGTGCTCTGATGTATACCTCAAATTGATTGACTTCAAGTTAGGGTCGTCATGGTACCAAAATTTCAGTAGTCGGTACCAATACCAGTAAAATTCCATGGTACTCGGTACCAATTTCGGTACCAAAGCAAAACACAAAAACATGCTAATTGAACAACACGCTATTGTATTAATAAAGTTAAATATCAATATAAAATATATTTTTAAAAGAACAATGCCATTCTGTATACTTCAAGTACTTCAAAGTGTTTCAAGGTTTTTTCCCACAATTAAAGGTAAAAAAGTAAAAAACAAAAAAATGCCGTAATTGAACAACACACTTCTTATTTATAAAGTTAAAATTAAAATAAATTAAAACAAATGTATATGTATATTTCAAGTATTTCTGAAAAATGCTTTAAGTTTTGGCCTTTAGGGTTTTACCCCTTCAAGTAAATAATAACTAAATAAATTACAAGCAATAAATACAAACTATGTAAAAAGTTTCTGAAACGAAACACTTGCCACTCGTTAGGCATCTTTACGCACGGACTTTTAAATTGAAGCTCTGAAAGTGAACCAGAGTTATAACAGAGAAAAGATTAGGCACATCTGCTATAATTTGAAATGACTCAGCAATAGTCCGTGGGTATTTATTGATGTAATAATGTGTTTTGGACTAAATATTTTTACTTAATTGGATCGTTTGGACCTTTGCCAGTGTAACAAGACTGTTTTTGTCGGGATGTTATGGATCAGTGGACTAATATGAGGCTTCATAGATGAGCTGCCTCAGTTTTGTAAGTGTTGGTTTATATCACTTGAAGCACAAGAATCTTTGCTTCCCAAAGATATATCGCATGAGTGCCTACGTAAACACAGCAGCTGTGTACATAGCATAGTTTTAAACTTAACGCAGCGGTCCACCTGCAGGGCGTGGATGTTTTTAAAAGAATTAAATGGTTAATAAGGACACATGACCGTATTAGCGTTACACGTACGTATGCTAACCAGTAGGTAAACAAAAACGAGGATGTTTTTTGCAATCCTGCACTTGAATTAAACTATGCTACAACATCCATAATGCAACCGTTACCATAAATGCACGGTGCACCTATGAAAAGTTCCCGACTGACTACCTGTCAGTAGTTCCGGGTTGACCCGGTACTTGTGAAAATCTGGTACCATCAACTTTTTGTTTTTTTTTAGTACCGACTTGGTACCGAAGTACCAGTACTTTTGACAACCCTACTTCAAATCATACAATTTACATAGATTACTGCACTTATTCACTCCAGGGTTTTCCCTAGATTTTCAGAGGGCTTAGGTGCTGTCTTGGTTCCAGGGGGTGGTGGTGGTTGGGGTGTTTGAAATTATTTGAAGTAAATTTTAAGTCTCTTTTAAGATTTTTCATGTTGTTTTTGATCTTACCATATTTGTGAAAGAAAGCTGGCTTATTGTACTTATAGTCAAAAATCTATTAATTTCACCAAATAACGTGTTTGAGATTTAATGAAAATATATATGGATTACCTTAAATTGTACACATGATGAAATACATATGTAATTATTTTGAAAGTGCAACCAAACGACATAAGAAATTCTGTCTGTCTTTGATTTATTTCAGCTTTTATTTCAACTGCTGTGTTCACATGCAACATCTTTTTTGAAGCGGTCAGCACCTTGTTTTACATAATAATCCTATGGAGTAGTCTCTTTTTTCGAAAATGCCGTGAGCTTCTTTTCAGATGCTCTCAACTGCATTTTGGAACAGCATTTTTTTTTTTTGCATGAAAAAACACTTTGATAAATGGTTTTCATCAGAAAAAGACATGTGAGCACGTGAACGTGTGAACACAGCCTAACTTTGTTTAGCTACCAAGCCACGTTAGGTACTAATGTTAGTTCAGTCGGGGTATCTTTGTTACATCAACTAACTTCACTGACTATCGTAACTTAATTCAGTACATGAATATATATGTAAGTTAGCTAATTTCTTTAGTTGTAAAATAGGCTACATTAGTTATATCTTTTCTCTATCTGCTATCGCTATTGCTAACATCCACAGGAATTACAAAAAGTTTTAAGTTTAAGTTTAAAGTTTATACTTCATATATTCTTTGTTGAAGCTTACCTTATCGATGGTTTGCAACTTGCTTATCAGAGTCAATGGTGTAACTACCATTGGAACAGAGAAATCAGCTGTTTGATTAGCTTGGCGATGAGCATCGATCACATACCAATCACACAAACGTTTGTCCAAACACTGATTGTTGATTGGCTGGTTATTGCTGTTGCCAGCTTACCTTTCCGTTTGAGATTAAGCCACCTCTCTGTTTTTTTGGGTTTTTTTGTCAGTGCATAGAACAGTTACATTCATTCTGATATGTTGCTTAAATGCGTTTTTATTCAGCTTAAAGTGGTCTGCAAAAACTCTTCTGTGCCTAAGCCTTTCTACGGTAGGGAAAACTCTGCACTCAGGTCCATAAATAATTGGACATCGACATAGTTATTATTTTAGCTGTCTACCACAGTACAGACCATTTCAAGGATGTAAACAATAACAAACAAGTTACAGTGGTACTGTGCATGCCTGGTCCTGAAGCATTTCCGGTGGTGCCATTTTTAAAACCCAGACCTGTCACAACAAAATGACCAGTGCATACTTTTTAGGTCTAGCTAAAACTGAATTGTTGATATTTACAAAAACTGAAAATAAACGACGAAGTGGCATTACGTGACCCTTTAAATAAGACTGAAGCGACAACCTTTCACACAGAACATTAAACGTTAACCCAGACATGTACAGTTATCTGATTGATACCGAGTGCGTCTACACGAGAAATGCGGTAAAAGTGTATCGCAGTCTGGATGCTTAAAATTATTTCCTTAGTGGAGAAGTTGGGAACATTTGTTCATACAGTGTGGATGACATTTGTCTTGTGTTTGTTGAAGTTGGTGCAAGTCAAACATTGTCAGTGTACTCTGCATGGTTCAGCACTAAGATGACTGGGGAGGTTATTAGTGGACATTGTATCTGGTTAATGCACATACTATGTTAGCAAATACTACTGTTATTGTTTAAAATGCATTAGTGCATTTTGAAATTAACATTAACCAAACTTAATAAGTGACTGAAAACTGTTGTTTACCGTTATCTTTTGTAAACTAATGCAGTTCGCTAATGTTACACAATACATAATTAAGTGTTACTCATCGCATCTGTCAGCTGACTAGATAGCTTGATACCTAATATTAACTGCTACTTTCTAATTATAACCCACAGAACATTTAGAAATGAAACAGAAATACAAACCTGGCATTTTAACTACAAACGCATCAAAATGCTAGCTAGCTTCATATGCAAACAACAACGGAGACCCAATGCAGGCTCAAATTATGCTGCATCATACTTAAATGTTCACCGTAAAGAAATACAAATAATTCAGTGGCAAAAATTTTGTTTATTTACTAGAGATAAAATGTATGCTACATATCCCTAGAGTTGCTAGTCGGTATACTGCCTTCTTGCTGCACTACAGCAAACCAGGCATCGCATTGGGTTTTGTTTTTCGGAAATCTAAAAACTTTCATTTCCGAATGTAGGTTAGATCCGGCCCTGAGGGAGTATCCAACCACCGAACAACATGGTCTGAATTTTAATGCTGACATTTTTAATCGCACGATTAAATATGTTATCGCAATCTCACTGTGCATAAAACGCCTCCCGCTGTTGTTTTGAATGTGCTTGACAACTAACCAGAAACATCCAAGGAGCAAAGACATCACTTCCTTAAACCGACAAATAGCTGCTGAAATGGTCTATATTGGAGTTGAAATTAAATAATGAATATGAGTTTTAATTTGAGGGTATTTGCATTCAAAGCAGATGAACAGTGTACTTTCATAAAAATTACATCACTTTTTTTAGGATGTGTAATTGGACAAACTAACAGTCATAAATTAAAATGTCACTTTTAATATTTGTCTGCAAAGCCTGGAACCCACAGACATCACCAGATGCTGGGTTTCTTCTCTGGTGATGCTCTGCCAGGCCTTTACTTCAGATGTGTTCAGTTCTTGGTTGCTTTTGGGGTGATTTGCCTTTAGTTTTGCCTTTAGCATGTGAAATGCATGCTCAATTGGATTCACGTCAGGTGATTAACATGGTCATTATAAAACATTACACTTCTTTGCCTTAAAAAAAGTCTTGGTTTGCTTTTGAAAAATGCTTTGGGTGATTGTCCATTTACACAGTGAAGCACTGTCCAATGAGTTTTGAAGTGTTTGGCTGAATCTGAGCAGATGTACAGGTGCATCTCAATAAATTAGAATGTCATGGAAAAGTTCATTTATTTCAGTAATTCAACTCAAATTATGAAACTCGTGTACTAAATAAATTGAATGCACACAGACTGAAGTAGTTTAAGTCTTTGGTTCTTTTAATTTTGATGATTTTGGCTCACATTTAACAAAAACCCACCAATTCACTGTCTCAACAAATTAGAATATGGTGACATGCCAATCAGCTAATCAACTCAAAACACCTGCAAAGGTTTCCTGAGCCTTCAAAATGGTCTCTCAGTTTGGTTCACTAGGTAAGTCACAAACATTCATTGCCAAAGAAGCTGGCTGTTCACATAGTGCTGTATCCAAGCATGTTAACAGAAAGTTGAGTGGAAGGAAAAAGTGTGGAACCAACCGAGAGAACCGCAGCCTTTATGAGCATTGTCAAGCAAAATTGATTCAAGAATTTGAGTGAACTTCACAAGGAATGGACTGAGGCTGGGGTCAAGGCATCAAGAGCCACCACACACAGACGTGTCAAGGAATTTGGCTACAGTTGTCGTATTCCTCTTGTTAAGCCACTCCTGAACCACAGACAACATCAGAGGCGTCTTACCTGGGCTAAGGAGAAGAACTGGACTGTTGCCCAGTGGTCCAAAGTCCTCTTTTCAGATGAGAGCAAGTTTTGTATTTCATTTAGAAACCAAGGTACTAGAGTCTGGAGGAAGGGTGGAGAAGCTCATAGCCCAAGTTGCTTGAAGTCCAGTGTTAAGTTTCCACAGTCTGTGATGATTTGGGGTGCAATGTCATCTGCTGGTGTTGGTCCATTGTGTTTTTTGAAAACCAAAGTCACTGCACCCGTTTACCAAGAAATTTTGGAGCACTTCATGCTTCCTTCTGCTGACCAGCTTTTTGAAGATGCTGATTTCATATTCCAGCAGGATTTTGCACCTGCCCACACTGCCAAAAGCACCAAAAGTTGGTTAAATGACCATGGTGTTGGTGTGCTTGACTGGCCAGCAAACTCACCAGACCTGAACCCCATAGAGAATCTATGGGGTATTGTCAAGAGGAAAATGAGAAACAAGAGACCAAAAAAATGCAGATGAGCTGAAGGCCCCTGTCAAAGAAACCTGGGCTTCCATACCACCTCAGCAGTGCCACAAACTAATCACCTCCATGCCACGCCGAATTGAGGCAGTAATTAAAGCAAAAGGAGCCCCTACCAAGTACTGAGTACATGTACAGTAAATGAACATACTTTCCAGAAGGCCAACAATTCACTAAAAATGTTTTTTTTATTGGTCTTATGAAGTATTCTAATTTGTTGAGATAGTGAATTGGTGGGTTTTTGTTAAATGTGAGCCAAAATCATCACAATTAAAAGAACCGAAGACTTAAACTACTTCAGTCTGTGGCATTGAATTTATTTAATACACGAGTTTCACAATTTGAGTTGAATTACTGAAATAAATGAACTTTTCCATGACATTCCAATTTATTGAGATGCACCTGTATAGACCTATTCACTTAAATTTTGGTGTTCAAGTGAACAGTTAGGATCTAATCTTTACTCAAGCAGACATTTGTTTATTGAAAAATGTAGTGCTACAGAGAGCGGACAGGAAAGCATCCTCTGAAAGTACTTATCTGCCTGCATGAGGGCAATGTTAGCTCGTTGATTAAGATGTTGGACTACAGATTGGAAGGTTGTGAGTTCAAATCCTAGGACCACCAAGCTGCCACTGCTGGACCCTTGAGTGAGGCCCTTAACCCTAAACTGCCCAGTTACATTGGGTATAAATCACCACCCTTTAAAATAATAACATTTTGTTGCTTTTCAGCCTGAAATGAAGACTGACACAGTATTTGTTTTATCCAGCTGTATTTACTCAGTGCAGCTTATATCATCCAAGTGAAAGATGTAACACCAGCATGTCAGAAAACAAATTAAAAATCAGAATCACTGAGTTGGAAAAAGGATCACCCCCTTGCTTTAATTTGCCTTAATTTTTTAATTACAGCCTTTAGTCTGTTGGGATATGTCTCTACTAACTTTGCACATCTAGACTTACAATATTTGCCCTCTCTTCTTAGCAGAACTGCTCAAGTTCAGTTAAATTTGATGGTGACCGTTTGTGGACTGCTGTCTTCAAGTCATTCCACAGATTTTCAATGAGGTTTAAGTCTGGGCTCTGACTAGGCCATGCAAGGACATTCACCTTTTTCTCCTTCAACCACTGTGTGGTCAGTTTTGGTAGCCTCTCTGACCAGTTTCCTCCTGGCTCTTTCATCCAGTTTAGAGCGATGTCCTTATCCAGGGATGGTCTGTGTTGTACCAAATATGTTCCACTTCTTAATAATAAACTTCACTATGTGCTTCTAGGCATTGATAAAGCCTTTGACATTTTTTTTGTATTCATCTCCTGACTTGTGCCTGTCCCAACTTTATCCCGGAGATCTTTTGACAGTGCCTTGCCGCCAATAGTTGATTGATTGCTTCAGTTGCACTATAAAATGCTCCAGGAAAGCTCTTTTCATGCTGAGCTAATCAAAATGACCACAGCTGATCACAGTTAAAAGTCAAATGGCTTTGTGTGCCATTGAGAAGGTGATTAGCTACACCTTACTGAGTTTACAAGTCATTTTTAGGAGGGGGGTGATCCTTTTTCCAACTCAGTGATTCTGTTTTTTTGTTTTTTGTTTTTTGTTTTTTTTCCCTGACATGTTGTGGTGTTAGGTGTTATCATTCACTTGGATGTTATAAGTTGCACTGAGTAAATACAGCTGGATAAAACAAAAACTGTGTCCATCTTTATTTCAGGCTGAAAAGCAACAAAATGTGATTATTTTAAAGGGGGGTGATTCTTTTCTATACTCACTGTATATGTGTGTGTGTGTGTGTGTATATGTGTATATATATATATATATATATATATATATATATATATATATATATATATATATATATATATATATATATATATATATATGTATAGTAATAATAGTGAGTACACCCCTCACATTTTTATAAATATTATATTATATCTTTTCATGGGACAACACTGACAAAATGACACTTTTTTACAATGTAAAGTAGTGAGTGTACAGCTTGTATAACAGTGTAAATTTGCTGTCCCCTCAAAATAACTCAACACACAGCCATTAATGTCTTAACCGCTGGCAACAAAAGTGAGTACACCCCTAAGTGAAAATGTCCAAATTGGGCCCAGAGTGTCAATATTTTGTGTGGCTACCATTATTTTCCAGCACTGCCTTAACCCTGTTGGGCATGGAGTTCACCAGAGCTTCACAGGTTGCCACTGGAGTCCTCTTCCACTCCTCCATGACGACATCAAAGAGCTGGTGGATGTTAGAGATCTTGCGCTTCCGTTTGAGGATGCCCCACAGATGCTCAATAGGGTTTAGGTCCGGAGACATGCTTGGCCAGTCCATCACCTTTACCCTCAGCTTCTTTAGCAAGGCAGTGGTCATCTTGGAGGTGCATTTGGGGTCGTTATCATGTTGGAATACTGCCCTGTGGCCCAGTTTCAAAAGGGAACTGCTTCAGTATGTCACAGTACATGTTGGCATTCATGGTTCCCTCAATGAACTGTAGCTCCCCAGTGCCGGCAGCACTCATGCAGCCCCAGACCATGACATTCCCACCACCATGCTTGACTGTAGGCAAGACACACTTGTCTTTGTACTCCTCACCTGGTCGCCGCCACACACGCTTGTCTGTTTATCTTTGTCTCATCAGACCACAGGACATGGTTCCAGTAATCCATGTCCTTAGTCTGCTTGTCTTCAGCAAACTGTTTGCGGGCTTTCTTGTGCATCATCTTTAGAAGAGGCTTCCTTCTGGGGTGACAGCCATGCAGACCAATTTGATGCAGTGTGCGGCGTATGGTCTGAGCACTGACAGGCTGACCCCCCACCCCTTCAACCTCTGCAGCAATGCTGGCAGCACTCATACGTCTATTCTGCAAAGCCAACCTCTGGATATGATGCTGAGCACGTGCACTCAACTTCTTTGGTCGACCATGGCGAGGCTTGTTCTGAGTGGAACCTGTCCTGTTAAACCGCTGTATGCTCTTGGCCACCGTGCTGCAGCTCAGTTTCAGGGTGTTGGCAATCTTCTTATAGCCTAGGCCATCTTTATGTAGAGCACCAATTCTTTTTTTCAGATCCTCAGAGAGTTCTTTGGCATGAGGTGCCATGTTGAACTTCCAGTGACCAGTATGAGAGAGTGAGATAACACCAAACTTAACACACCTGCTCCCCATTCATACCTGAGACCTTGTAACACTAACGAGTCACATGACACATATATACACACATTATATATATATGTATATATGTATGTATGTGTATATATATATATATATATATATATATATATATATATATATATATATATATATATATATACACACAGTACTGTGCAAAAGTTTTAGGCAGGTGTGAAAAAATGCTGTAAAGAAAGAATGCTTTCAAAAATAGATATGTTAATACTTTATATTTATCAATTAATAAAATGTAAAGTGTGTGATAAGAATAAAAATCATCAAATCAATATTTGATGTGACCACCCTTTGCCTTCAAAACATCATCAATTCTTCTAGGTACACTTGCACAATTTTGTAGGCATACAGTCAGGTGTATGATTAAACAATTATCCGAAACAGGTGCTAATGATCATGAATTCAATATGTAGGTTGAAACATGATCACCATCAACTGAAACAAAAACAGCTGTTTAGGAGGAATAACACTGAGTGAGGAACAGCCAAACTCAGCTAACAAGGTGAGGTTGCTGAAGACAGTTTACTATCAAAAGTCATACACCATGGCAAGACTGAGCACAGCAACAAGACAGAAGGTAATTATACTGCATCAGCAAGGTCTCTCCCAGGCAGAAATTTCAAGGCAGACAGGGGTTTCCTGATGTGATGTCCAAGCTCTTTTGAAGAAGCACAAAGAAAAGGACAATGTTGAGGACTGTAGACACAGTGGCCCAGCCAAGGAAAGTTACTGCAGCAAATGAAAGACACATCTGGCTTTCTTCACTTGGCAATCGGAAGATGTCCAGCAGTGCCATCAGCTCAGACCTGGCAGAAACCTGTGGGACCCTGGTACACCCATCTACTGTCCGGAGAAGTCTGGTCAGAAGTGGCCTTCATGGAATACTTGCGGCCAAAAAGGCATACCTCCGACGTGGAAACAGGGCCAAGCGACTCAACTATACACAGAAACCCAGGAACTGGGGTGCAGAAAAATGGCAGCAGGTGCTCTGGACTGATGAGTCAAAATTTTACATATTTGGCTGTAGCAGAAGGCAGTTTGTTTCCCAAAGGGCTGGAGAGAGGAACATGAATGAGTGTCTGCAGGCAACAGTGAAGCATGGTGGATGTTCCTTGCAAGATTGGGGCTGCATTTCTGCAAATGGAGTTGGGGATTTGGTCAGAATTAATGGTCTCCTCAATGCTGAGAAGAACTAAGAACATTAAGAACTATCTTCAGCGTAAAGAAAAACAAGGAGTCCTGGAAGTGATGGTATGGCCCCCACAGAGCCCTGATCTCAACATTATCGAGTCTGTCTGGGATTACATGAAGAGAGAGAAGCAACTGAGGCTGCCTAAATCCACAGAAGCACTGTTATTAGTTATCCAAGATGTTTGGGCCAACGCACCTGCCAAGTTCCTTCAAAAACTGTGTGCAAGTGTACCTAGAAAAATTGATGCAGTTTTGAAGGCAATGGTGGTTACACCAAATATTGATTTGATGTAGATTTTTCTTTTGTTCACTCACTTTGCATTTTGTTGATTGATAAATATAAACTATCAACATGTCTATTTTTGAAAGCATTCTTACTATACAGCATTTTTTCACTCCTGCGTAAAACTTTTGCACACTTCTGTATATGAATATATATATATATATATATATGTATGTAATATTTATTCTTATTTGTGTCATCTATAATGTTAAATTACTTTTAGTATACTTCTAACTCTCTGTGCTGCTGTAATAGTTGGATTTCCCTCTGGGATGAATAAAGTGATCTATCTCTATCTGTCCATCTGTCCGTCCATCCATCTATCTGTCCATCACAAAATCTTTACCAGCAGTAAAGGTTTACTTTGCGCCACCTGGTGGTGATTTTCGAACAAGATTCACATGTAAACTTGTGTGTGCAGCGGCGGCAGCCGTCCCCACGGTGGTAAGGGGCATTTTGTTTGCCAACCTTCTGTAACTCACTATGGTAGCAACAGAATGAATTCAGAAGTCTACAGAAGCATTCTGTCTGCCAGTTTACAGAGAATTGCATCCAATGTAATTGGGAGGAACTTCATCATTTAGCAAGACAATGGCCCAAAAACACACTACCAACACAACAGAGGACTTCATCAGAGAAGAAAAGTGGAAGGTTTTAGACTGACCAAGTCAATCACCAGACCTTAACCTAATTAAGCAGCATTTCACCTCCTGAAGAGGAGACTGAAGGGAGAAACCCCCAAAACAAGCAACTAAAAGAAGCTGTGGTAGAAGCCGGGAAAAACACCTCAGGAGTAGTATGCAACAGTTTGGTGTTGTCAGTGGATTGTTTGCTTAATGCAGTTATTGCAATATACAACTAAATATTAACTGTTGTTTAATTTACTTTAAGGCTATCTGTTCCTGTACTTTTGCTCACGTAAAAATTGGGTGGTCTGACACCAAAGGTGCCAAGTTATTTAACACCTCTAGATGTAAAATCAGGAAATGGAAGCTAAAATGCTGATCTGTTGTCTCATTCATCTTTTGATCTCAAACCCAAATATCTTCAGTGTATAGCAAAAACAAATGAATGGCCTTGCTTTTCCAATACTTTCTGAGGGCACTGTGTGTGTGTGGGCGGGGGTGTAGGCGGTGTGGGGGGTAGTAAGTGAATAATGTTGACATGTTTTTGAGGAAAATCTTTTAATTTAAAAAGATAATTGCATGGAAAATTTTAATTATTATGTGTATTGTTTGTCTTATAGCCATCTTACTTAAGTTACCTGCATCACCAAGCAATGGACAGTGACTGCTTAAACCTGCTGCCATCTGTTTGTGAAGTTTTGGCTGATTCCAAACTTTTGCTACATGACGACACATCTCTGGAAAAGCTTCTTGATTGTTTTAAAGAGCTGATAATGCAGAGTAAGTACTGTACATTTTAATTGGTAGTCATGTCAAAGTCGTATCTCATTCTGTAGAACTGTCATACAATCACATACTAGGTTAAGTGATGTAATAATGAAGAATTTTTACTTCAGTGTTTTTGGGGGCAAAAACTGTGATCAGTCCTGTTCTGTGTTCACGCAAGGAAAATATCTTTGTGATCCTTAATATCAATACTCCATAGCTGCTTTTATTTTTTTTTAAGCCAGGGTTGTCAATCTTACTGCCCATTGTCCCGAGCCTATAAAGATTATACTCCTGATAAAGGTTGTAATCTAGAACACTGGATGAATGTAGAATCTGCTTTTAAATAAATTACAGTTGTCTTGTGGACCATAATTAGATTGAACAAGATGAAAAAAGAGGTAGTCTTTTTTTATTCCACTAGGACTAGGACCAACACTTTGCTACAGAGACTTGCTACAGTGCTACAGATTAGATCACGATGGGTTGAATGTTACAGACTTTCCTAGATATTTTTATTTTATTTCTTCTATCTGGTCTGATTAGTGAAGTAATGACATGGCTCAAAAAAAAACAAAAAAAAGATGACGCGTGGCATGCATTTTTTTCAAATTCCATGTTTCATGTCAAAGACATGTTTCATCTGTTGCATGTCTGCTGCAATGATGCTCCACTCTGAATCAACCTTACCACAAAATTAGGTTCCGATGACAATTAACAAAAAATAAAGTTTAATATGAAAGGTCCACCAGAGTGCTTGTCCATTCTCTTATAGCCCAAGAGAATGTGTTAAGATTAATGGGTTTTAGCTAAACATAAGGAGTCATAATACAAGACAAAATAAAACATTCCACTGTCAGCTTCCACAGTTACTATTCACTTCTAATATTTTAATATTAGATTTTAATTATCCTGCTGTTAAAATGAAGAATAGCCCTACAAATTTGAAATGCGTATTTGTTTATAAAGGTGTGTTTCAAGTAAAACTGTGAAATATATTTGGTGTCTTATGTTATTGCCATGAACTAATTGTTAGTGGTTATGCATTTTTAAAGATAAGTGTCGTTGCTATTTGGTTATCTTAGTTGCTTATCCAGACCTTTAGATGGAAGACCTTTTATGTGTCTTTGTGAATATTCTTGCATTAGAGGGCAAAATAGAGCAATACATTCAGGGCCATAAACTCAGCTACCAAAGAACACATTTAAGAGGAGTTGTTGATACGTTGTTGGTTTCTGAACTGATTTTTTTATTTTTTTTTGGTCCAGCCCACTTGACATTGGACTAATGTGGCCCTTTACCAAAAATAAGTTTGACACCCCTGCTTTAGACCCTGTTCACATGTGATTGTTTCATGCATCTTGAGTATTATGATTGTATCCAAATAAAAATTGTGTAAATGCAACTAAGATGTGTGTTAAATAGATTTTAATCCAATTGTTCAAACAAAAAGGTGGTAAGTGACATTATAGCTGTCAAACGAGCCACATGGAAAATCCAGGCATAAAAAAGGTCAAATATGCCAAATATCTGTCATTTGTGCTGACATTTCAGTCCTTTTAAAGTGGTAATTTAGAATCAGTGTCCAGCTGCATCAGAGCTGTGTTCTTTAAGTTCCATAGCTTGTTACTTGTTATACTGTTTGTACCACCACTGTAAAGCAACTTATAAGTGTAGGTTTGAGGCAAAGTGCTACATCATTTTATATGAATCCCTTTTTAGACAAATTCATTCATTTTGCTTATTAAAGCTACAATTTAATATTTGTGGTTGAATGCAAGTTTTCCTCCTCCCACAGATGATGAGCAGTATTTTATGCAGTATCTGCCACATCTCCTGCAGTTCTTGCAGAGTGTAACAAAATTGCAAACAGTAGATCCCTCTGTCTTTTCGTTCTCACTCAAACTTGCTGGGCTGCTGGCAGGTAAAGAGCACAGTTTCACCTTGCTGGAGGTAAGAATGTTAAACCTACCACTTCTATACATAATATTCACTTGCTTAGTTGGTCACTGTGTTCGACAGTCAAGGCTTTGAGTGGTGGGAGTCCCCGGGCTTAAACCATTATTGGGGTTCTATACATGCAAGCAGGGTACGATTTGTGAAAAAGTAAGAGGGGGGATGTTTTTGAAACTTTTTCATTCATGAAAATAAATCACGAAACACAGTGGGCCTATACAGACTATGAAGCCCGTTAAGCTATTTCTTAGAGCCGTTAAAGAATTTGGGCTCAGCCCCAAAGAATTTGGGCTCCAGCTAACGCCCTTGGTCAAATTAATCAATTAAATTTAAATAAATTAATAAAATTAATAAAAGGCACAGCCTATAACAGAATGTCACCCACAAATATAATTATTATCTCTGTAATTGAGGCATTTATTCAAGTAATATATTACAAACAGAAACAGGATAATACACAATAGTTTTTTTTTTTCATTGAAGCAAAAAAAAGTTATCCAATTCCTATCACCAATGTGAAAAACTAATTGCCCACTCAAACGTAAAATCTGGTTGTGCCAACTTTAGCAGCAATAACTGCAACCAAATGCTTCCGATAACTGGAGATCAGTCTTTCACTTAGTTCTAGGACTAGGATTTACTCCTATGCTTTGGATCATTGTTTTGCTGCATAATCCAGTAATATCAGAAGTTCTCCTTTAGGATTTTCTTGTAGAGAGCAGAATTCATGTTTCCCTCAATTATTGCAAGTTGCCCAGGCCCTGAAGCAGCAAAGCATCCCCACACCATCCCACTTCCACCACCATGCTTGACCGTAGGTATGATGTTCTTTTTGTGGAATTCTGGTGTTTGGTTTATGCCAGATGTAACGGGACCCCTGTCTTCCATCCACAGAACATTCTCCCAAAAGGTTTGAGGATCACCAAGTTGTGTTTTGGCAAATTTCAGACGAGCCTTAGTAATGTCCTGGGTTAGGAGTAGCATGGATGCCATTTTTGCCCAGTGTCTTTCTGACAGTGGAGTCATGAACAGTGACCTTTATTAATGCAAGAGAGGCCTGTAGTTCCTTTGATGTTGCCCTTTGCTCTTTTGTGACTTGCTGGATGAGTCATTGCTGTACTCTTTGAGGAATTTGGAAGGTTGGCCACTTCTGGGAAGGTTCACTACTGTGCCGAGTTTTTCCATTTGTAGATACAGTGAGGGGAAAAAAGTATTTGATCCCCTGCTGATATTGTACGTTTGCCCACTGACAAAGAAATGATCAGTCTATAATTTTAATGGTAGGTGTATTTTAACAGTGAGAGACAGAATAACACCAGAAAAATCCAGAAAAATGCATTTAAAAAAAGTTATAAATTGATATGCATTTTAATGAGTGAAATAAGTATTTGACCCCTTCAACTTAGTACTTGGTGGCAAAACCTTTGTTGGCAATCACAGAGGTCAGACGTTTCTTGCAGTTGGCCACCATGTTTGCACACATCTCAGGAAGGATTTTGTCCCACTCCTCTTTGCAGATCCTCTCCAAGTCATTAAGGTCTCGAGGCTGACATTTGGCAACTCGAACCTTCAGCTCCCTCCACAGATTTTCTCTGGGATTAAGGTCTGGAGACTGGCTAGGCCACTCCAGGACCTTAATGTGCTTGTTCTTGAGTCACTCATTTGTTGCCTTGGCTGTGTGTTTTGGGTCATTGTCATGCTGGAATACCCATCCATGACGCATTTTCAATGCCCTGGCTGAGGAAAGGAGGTTCTCACCCAAGATTTGACGGTACATGGCCCCGTCCATCGTCCCTTTGATGCGGTGCAGTTGTCCTGTCCCCTTAGCAGAAAAACACCCCCAAAGCTTAATGTTTCCACCTCCATGTTTGACGGTGGGGATGGTGTTCTTGGGGTCATAGGCAGCATTCCTCCTCCTCCAAACACAGCGAGTTGAGTTGATGCCAAAGAGCTTGATTTTGGTCTCATCTGACCACAACACTTTCACCCAGTTCTCCTCTGAATCATTCAGATGTTCATTGGCAAACCTCAGACGGGCCTGTACATGTGCTTTCTTGAGCAGGGGGACCTTGCGGGTGCTGCAAGATTTCAGTCCTTCACGGCGTAGTGTGTTACCATTGTTTTCTTGGTGACTGTGGTCCTAGCTGCCTTGAGATCATTAACAAGATCCTCCCATGTAGGTCTGGGCTGAGTCCTCACCGTTCTCATGATCATTGTAACTCCACGGGGTGAGATCTTACATGGAGCCCCAGACCGAGGGAGACTGACAGTTATTTTGTGTTTCTTCCATTTGCGAATAATCGCACCAACTGTTGTCACCTTCTCACCAAGCTGCTTGGCGATGGTCTTGTAGCCCATTCTAGCCTTGTGTAGCTCTACAGTCTTGTCCCTGACATCCTTGGACAGCTCTTTGGTCTTGGCCATGGTGGAGAGTTTGGAATCTGATTGATTGCTTCTGTGGACAGGTGTCTTTTATACAGGTAACAAGCTGAGATTAGGAGCACTCCCTTTAAGAGAGTGCTCCTAATCTCAGCTCGTTACCTGTGTAAAAGACACCTGGTAGCCAGAAATCTTGCTGGTTGATAGGGGATCAAATACTTATTTCACTTCTTTCAACTTTGGCATAGTGTGTTACTGGGTACTGGGTAATCAACATCATGCTGTTGAAAAAGTTGTATTTAAGTGTTGATTTGACTGAACAGGGTTTGCAGTAATCAGGCCTGGTTGTGTCTAGTGACGCTGAAACCCATTATGAATGCAGTTTCATAGATTTGGGGAATTAGTAACTACGAGGGCAAATACATTTTCACACAGGCCCAGTTGGTATTGGATAACTTTCTTGCTTCAATAAATAACATTATCATTTAAAAACTGTATTTTGAGTTTACTCATATTGCCTTTATTTTATCTTAGATTTTGTTTTAATTTCTGAAACAATTTAGTATGAGATATACACAAAAACAGAAGAAATCAGGATGGGGCAAATACTTTTTCACAGCACTTTACGTGAGTTGAGTGTTCGTTTAGGTCGTGAGCGATTGAGTGGAGCGGAATATTGAGTGTAGTGTCACACAGTGCCACTTCGCTTAAATGCTCATGTTCATGTTGCAGTGTTTTACTTAGCTATATCTTAAAATTATATTTATTTTAGGTATTTCATATGGTCTATTGGTGAAGTATCATTAATCACTCTTGATGTTGGGGGAGGATAAAAAATAATTGGGGATAAAAATAATTCAACAGGGATATAGGCCAGAGGGGGGAATCCCCATCACCCCAGGTAAATCACACCCTGCATACAAGTTTTTACGATTTGCTGTTTCACTGCACTTTAGCAACAGCCCCTTATGTTTCAGCAACACAGATACTTTGAGTATACTGAGTAGATTTTATAGATCTATAAACCATCATATTCATGTTATATAACCTGACAGTTACCTAACTAATATCAAAAGCCCACATGACTGTACCTGTGTTCTATCAAGACTTAAACCAGTAAACACAAGCCAAATATGACGGATGTACAACTGAACAAATCGAAAGACTTCAACAAATTACTGAATGTTGAATGAGCCAGTAGCAATAATTCTTTGAAAATATTTGTATGGCTTATCTTTTTGAAACCTAAATATTTCTTTATAAAATTTGATTAATTTTGTTGTTCTCATTTGTGTGGGGCCCTGGGCTATAGCGAAAGTTAGCCTTTGCAAAAGTCTGGCCCCGGTTATAGTATATTATTAAATCTGTCCAGTTTATTTTCAATTACTTTGGCATATACAATGCTTTGAAGTATTATATGCAATGTGTTGGGTGTGTAATGTGTAATCTAAGAGTTTGGTTGTAACTGCTCTTGAATTTGTTGAAACAGGAGAGAGGAGTGTTGAAATATATATTTCAGCCAGATAGCTGGCATATTATGGAACTCTGGAACAATTCCTCAGTACGTTATGGGTGGCTACAAGGCTTGTGGAACATGTTGCAGCATCCACAATCCATTAACTTTTTCTGCAGGAATGGTAAATATTGAGTTCTTACTTAAATGATCTTGATCTTTTTCATTCTCACAGGAAAAAAGCTTCTATTCTCATATGAAGTGTTCAAATGTGGTTTTTCCAGGCACAATAAGACTAAAGCTGCTCTTGTATTACTTGCTTTTTATGTGACTTTTGTTTAATTCTGTTTAGGTGTTGCCTATATAACAGGAATTTAGGTTGTTTTATATCTGTTCTTAAATAAACAAATGAAATGTTTTGTTGTATTTAATTTATAACAAAAGCATTAAGTTTGTTCTATGTGTCTTTCACAGGATTCATTAAGTTGGTCCTCCATCTGCAAAATGATAAAGGCCATTTCATTACCTCTTTAACTGGTCAGATTTTAGCACACATTTTAAACTCAATCATGCCAGTAGTGCTGAGCAACAGTAATAATAGCGAGACACCAAACTGCTGTCCTGTCAGCAGTGAGTTTGTTTCAGTTACAGAAGAAATAATGACCCATGTTGCTGCCTCATTAGCCTCACAGGAACAGGCTGTTATCGTCCCAGCCTTAAGGTTGTTGGCCACAATTCTCACCCAGTGTAGAGAACCACTGAAGAGAATGTTTTGGAAACATGTTGTGGGACCACTGGAAGTATTAGCGAATGTACAAGATGACTCCTTTACAATGCCCATCATAGCAGTCCTTCAAGCTGTTGCAAGGTAAGTTTTATTTCATACAGTGTGGCACTTCCAACTGTAGTGCATTACGTTAATTCTATTTATTAGCTTTTAAGACATCTGAAAATTATCTAGAAGACTAACATTTCTCTTGCAAAGAGGACACCTTCAGCTTCCACTTAAGACAAAGCATACAAAAGCAGCCTTTTTGTTCTGGGAAGAAAAAAAAAAACTTTTTGGAGCATTTTGAAAATCCACTGGTTTTACTACAGCCTCCGAAGCACACTGTTTGCACAGTTGTTGAAGGACTTCTGACCAAAACGTGCAGTTGCACTGGAAACTTTATATATTTTTCAATTTATGGAAACTTTGTATTATATTTTTCAATTAACAAAATGCACAAAATGCGAAGTGAGTGAACAGAAGATTATTCTTTTTTTAATTGATAAATATAAACTATTAACATGTCTATTTTTGAAAGCATTCTTACTTTACAGCATTTTTTCACAACTGCCTAAAACTTTTGCACAGTACTATTTATATAAAGTTTCCAGTTAAACTGCATGTTTCGGTCATCAAATCAATATTTGGTGTGACCACCCTTTGCCTTCAAAACGGCATCAATTATTCTAGGTACACTTGCACACAGTTTTTGAAGGAACTCAGCACTTAGGTTGGCCCAAACATCTTGGATAACTAACCACAGTTCTTCTGTGGATTTAGGCAGCCTCAGTTGCTTCTCTCTCTTCCCAGACAGACTTGATGATGTTGAGATCAGGGCTCTATGGGGGCCATACCATCACTTCCAGGACTCCTTGTTTTTCTTTACGCTGAAGATAGTTCTTAATGACTTTTGCTGTATGCTTGGGGTCGTTGTCATGCTGCAAAATAGGAGGCATCTGATTGGGACCAATCAGTTAACTCGTGTATTAAATAAATTCAGTGCACACAGACTGAAGTAGTTTAAGTCTTTGGTTCTTTTAATTGTGATGATTTTGGCTCACATTTAACAAAAACCCACCAATTCACTATCTCAACAAATTAGAATGCTTCATAAGACCAATAAAAAAAACATTTTTAGTGAATTGTTGGCCTTCTGGAAAGTATGTTCATTTACTGTACATGTACTCAATACTTGGTAGGGGCTCCTTTTGCTTTAATTACTGCCTCAATTCGGCGTGGCATGGAGGTGATCAGTTTGTGGCACTGCTGAGGTGGTATGGAAGCCCAGGTTTCTTTGACAGTGGCCTTCAGCTCATCTGCATTTTTTGGTCTCTTGTTTCTCATTTTCCTCTTGACAATACCTCATAGATTCTCTATGGGGTTCAGGTCTGGTGAGTTTGCTGGCCAGTCAAGCACACCAACACATGGTCATTTAACCAACTTTTGGTGCTTTTGGCAGTGTGGGCAGGTGCCAAATCCTGCTGGAAAATGAAATCAGCATCTTCAAAAAGCTGGTCAGCAGAAGGAAGCATGAAGTGCTCCAAAATTTCTTGGTAAACGGGTGCAGTGACTTTGGTTTTCAAAAAACACAATGGACCAACACCAGCAGATGACATTGTACCCCAAATCATCACAGACTGCGGAAACTGAACACTGGACTTCAAGCAACTTGGGCTATGAGCTTCTCCACCCTTCCTCCAGACTCTAGGACCTTGGTTTCCAAATGAAATACAAAACTTGCTTTCATCTGAAAAGAGGACTTTGGACCACTGGGCAACAGTCCAGTTCTTCTTCTCCTTAGCCCAGGTAAGACGCCTCTGACGTTGCCTGTGGTTCAGGAGTGGCTTAACAAGAGGAATACAACAACTGTAGCCAAATTCCTTGACACGTCTGTGTGTGGTGGCTCTTGATGCCTTGACCCCAGCCTCAGTCCATTCCTTGTGAAGTTCACTCAAATTCTTGAATCGATTTTGCTTGACAATCCTCATAAGGCTGCGGTTCTCTCGGTTGGTTTTGCATCTTTTTCTTCCACACTTTTTCCTTCCACTCAACTTTCTGTTAACATGCTTGGATACAGCACTCTGTGAACAGCCAGCTTCTTTGGCAATGAATGTTTGTGGCTTACCTAGTGAACCAAACTGAGAGACCATTTTGAAGGCTCAGGAAACCTTTGCAGGTGTTTTGAGTTGATTAGCTGATTGGCATGTCACCATATTCTAATTTGTTGAGATAGTGAATTGGTGGGTTTTTGTTAAATGTGAGCCAAAATCATCACAATTAAAAGAACCAAAGACTTAAACTACTTCAGTCTGTGGCACTGAATTTATTTAATACACGAGCTTCACAATTTGAGTTGAATTACTGAAATAAACGAACTTTTCCATGACATTCTAATTTATTGAGATGCACCTGTAGAGTTGTAAACATTCCAAAAGAAAAGAAAAAGAGATGAAAAATGGGACAACCAGCCTTGCTAGTAACCTAACAACAAAGTGTTTCAAAAACTCCCTATTTGGAAGGTCAGACATATCAAGCAGTTGGCCAATGTCATCATTGAATCATTATATTTATTACACTGCTGAGAGCTAAGCACTCAGCTAATTATTCAAGTATTATGTCTCAAACTACAGCTACAATCATAGGGCAATAAAAGTCTGCAGTTGAGCAGTAATATTTCACAGTGATGCATGTTGTAATCTTTGGTCAAAAATAAAGAGGAGAGCCCTTAAACGATACATGGCCTGGATGCAGAGGATAGTTAAAAGTATTATCTCGATACTTATTCATAGGCTTCGAGAAAGTTCTTAACTTTGGCTGGCATGGAGAAAACCTTTGTGTTTCAAGTCTATGCAGGCTTTACGCTCGTTCTGCAACTCCGCGCTAAAGTCCGGGAAGAAGTGGATACGCCGGCTGTTGAAGTATACTTTCTTACGTTCTCTCGCAAGTTGAAGGATTTTCTGCTTCTGTCTGAAGTTCAGGAGTTTCGCCACGATTATCCTAGGAGTCAGTCTGTCTGATGATATGTTGCCTGTTCTGTGTGCTCTCTCGATTATCAGAGGGGACCGGAAGTTCTCAGAGGATAAAATGTGGATAAAAAGAGGATCTCAGGGATGAAATGTTCCAAAATAGTAGCCATGTTACCTCCCTCGGATTTCTCTGGCAGATTTACGTGCTTCTGTTCTCTAGATCTTGCACTTTATTCTTAAGGTAGGAAACGTCCTTCTCCGAATGAGTAGTTGTCGAGCGGGTGTCCCTCAAATCGTCTTCTGCGGCACTAACCCGAGTTTCAACCTCAGCCATTTGTTCAGACAGCGTTGACATAGTGGTTTCGATGCGGGTGAGTTTAAGCTGAATGTTATTGGTCATCTTGTCTGTTTGTTTGCTGATATCCTCCTTGCTGGCTTTAATCTCCTTCCAGAGAGTTTGCAATGAAATTTTGCCTTCTGGGTTGTTGGCCATGTTTGCTAGTGCATCGAGTTTGTTAGCTTCTGGGATATTCCTGCTCAATTGTATTTTACAACCTTTCCGACGCAAGTTATATACTGCCGTAAGCAGTAAAGTCTTTTTATCTAGTACACTGAGACCTTGCTGATGCAGTATAACTACCGTATGCCTTGTTGCTGTGCTCAATCTTGCCATGGTGTATGACTTTTGACAGCAAACTGTCTTCAGCAACCTCACTTTGTTAGCCCAGTATGGCTGTTCCTCACCCAGTTTTATTCCTCCTACACAGCTGTTTCTGTTTCAGTTAATGATTATCAATTCAATATGTAGGTTGAAACACAATCATTAGAACCTGTTTGGTATAATTGTTTAATCATACACCTGACTATATGCCTACAAAATCCCTGACTTTGTGCAAGTGTACCTAGAAGAATTGATGCTGTTTTGAAGGCAAAGGGTGGTTACACCAAATATTGATTTGATGTAGATTTTTCTTCTGTTCACTCACTTTGCATTTTGTTAATTGATAAATATAAACTATTAACATGTCTATTTTTGAAAGGATTCTTACTTTACAGCATTGCATTCTCAGTAGAATTTGGGGAAACCACTTGAAGCATTTGTTGTGTTGAGCTGTTTCAAGTGCTTTTCTTTTATTTGTTCACTGCAAACAGCTGAAAGTCTGTAAATTTTGACAGTAAACCTGATTTGCAATGGGGGTTGAATAATTGTGATTGCAACTGTATATACAGAGAGAGAGCTGGGTGATATTACATAAAGAAATCGTGACTTTGTCGATTACGATTTAGATTTTTTTTTTGTTTTTACATAATGCATTTGAAAAATTATGCAATTTATTTCAAATTTTTTTTTTTATTTGTTAGAAGGGATTTTGGGGGAAATAATAACAGCACCATCTATAGCAAATAGTGCAAACAATGGTTCTTATTTTTTTTTTTTAAAAGGATACTTGCATATTATTTGCACTATTTTATAGCTGTTACTATTTTTGCTCAACTTGGTACGCCCTTGTTTCGTGACAGAGTAAATAGGGACCATGACTTTTGTGACATCAAATGCCACCCCAACTGAAAAGTCAACTTGGGTTATTCTTGTCATATCCGAATTCCTTCCCGGTTTACAAAGTGACGTTAAATCAGCATGGTTGCATACAGCATCAGAAATAAACAAAGGAAAACTTCTTACCATTAAATGAGTTATTCTGTATATACAAATATTAGCTTTAGATTAATCAACATACCGACAAAATTGTTTAAATCTAAAACACTGACCATTTGCTGTTTGAGAGAAAATATTCATCACTCATCTGAGTTAGCTGCCTAGCTTGTTGCTAACAAAATACGAACATGGGGGCGTCCAGTTTCCCACTTCATCTGTCGAATATATCGAAGTTGAAAATGACATAATTCCAACTGGTGATGTACTGCTTAGAACGTAATGCAGCATTGTATTTTACATAAACTTTTTCATCTAACTTTTTAAACCTATCTATGAAGTGATATTTGAACCTTTTGCTATGAGCTCAGTGCTCAGCGAAGTGCTGCCTGTTTATCTTGGTCTTTTTTTTTCTTTTTCTTATCTTTTTTTTTTTTTTAATTTTGGAGCTGGAGAGCTCAGTGGAGAGATGCTTAGTCAATGTGGGAGGCCACACAAGTAGTGTCCTAAATGGTGAACAGATAGGTTAGCAACTCAAGATTTGAGTTTATAACCATGGTGGAATCTGTTCACCATTTAAAACACTACTTATGTGGCCTCCCATTTTGCATACACATTGACTAAGCATCTCTCCACTGCTTCGACAACCTGAAGACCAGGAGCCCAAGTGGCTGGAATATCTCCAGGAGTTTCGTCTCATTGCAGGTTGCAATTCTACTCTGACTTAGGGAGCACTTAGCATGTCCGGTATATTGAGTGTGGCTTGCAAGTTCAAGACATGCACCAAGATATAATCCAAATACAGTGCTCTGAAAAAGTATTTGATCAGATTTTTTTCTGGGTTTGTGTATATCGTATACTAAATAGTTTTAGATCTTCAAACGAAATACAACATAAAACAAAAGCAACCCGAGTAAACATGCAATAGTTTTTATTTATTTATTTTTTTTATTGAAGCAAAAAAAGTTATCCAAAACCTCCTATCACCAATGTGAAAAACTAATTGCCCCCTTAAACTTAAAATCTGGTTGTGCCACCTTTAGCAGCAATAACTACAAATAAACGCTTCCGATAACTGGAGATCAGTCTTTCACTTATTTCAAGGACTAGGATTTATTCCTATGCTTTGTAGCATTGTCTTGCTGCATAATCCAGTTGTGCTTGAGTTTTAACTTACTGACTGTAGGGAAAATTAGCTGTTTGGGTTAATTTGATATATTCTCCACCATTTTACGTAAGTAAAAATTAGTTGTTTAGATTGAGCTACCTTTATTCTCCTCCAAATACGTAGGAGAGATTAACAGATCAGCTCGTAAAGGGAAATTTGGCAAATTTAGTATTACTGATCAACTATTCGTCCAGCGATAAGTTGAATTTAGTGTATTCGTTAATTATGCATTAGATATTACCTCTGTGGCCACCGGCAATAATATCCTAAACATAATGGAAATATTATTTTAAGAACATGTAGCAGAATCGCAATTCAAGGCAATAGACACTTGTAAGCAATATGAACACGTATATGTAAGAACAGACGAGACTTTATTGAACTATTCTATAACATAGAAACTAATCTAACACATGAACACACGCATGCACACACACACACACACGCGCATACAAAAACGGGTGATAATGAAGAATGAATGAAGTTCCGAGTCTCTAGCGTTGCATGCTATTTCACAGAACATGATCTGAACAAACCATCAACTTAAGTTATCTTCACTTCCTTTAGAAGGGCTTAAACTTATTATAGGCACCAGATTAGCTAGATTTTGGGGTATTGCGCTTGCCTTTGAATAGCTGTGTTGAAGGGATTTCCTCGTTACGTCATGGTGTCGTCAGCGGTCTGGTCGGTGTCGAGAGGCGTCTCGGAAGATCAATCGGAGCGGCTCTCGGTGGGTCTCCAGGCCAGTGGAACGTGATCTGATCTCCCTGGCGTTGATTGGGGAGAATTCTCTGATGGCTCTGGAGACCCTCTGCCGACTCTGTCCTTCGAATTGTTCCAAGAAGAGAGGCAAAAGAGCCAAGAAGCAAGAGATACAAGAGATCTTCCTCTTGTGTTCTTAGGATTTTAACACTTTCTGGGCTAGTCCAGCCCAGAGTGCTTCCTCCAGTCAACATTGTCTTTGGGCGGGGTGTTTGGTTCTGAATGAGTGGTTCCACACTTTTCAATGATGTGTGGATTAAACTTTGTCCTGAAATATTGCATGTACATACCAGAGCAATCTACACAAATTTCCTTACTCTTATGATTTAGGAAATCACTCAGTGAACACATACATACCAAACAAGACATGTTTGACTGTACTTAAAGTACATTACTAATATTAAAACACAATGATCCTCCTAGGGCTACTATACTCATACATACTAAATGGAACAATTAGTGACAACTTAATGGTGATACACGTGGTAGAAAATAGGTGATTGCAGTTGTTCAAAGATGTATTAATTTCCAAAGTCATTGCTTCTGGTAGGCGCCGATTAATCTGATTGTGGAATGCGTGAACCCTTGTGTAGACTTTTCCTGAGGGAGCAAAAGATCTCATTGCTTTCTTCCAGAATTTATTGGCCTTAATGGTGAGGATCGTTGGACTTATCTGCTGAGTAAGCAGTCTGGTCTGGGCCAAAGGCTTAAATCACTGCATTTGAGAGCAGTTTCTGTGGTTGAGAGGGTTCATCCCTGGGTCAGGGATGCCTTTAACACTCGCCCTGTTGAATTGCTTGAGATAAAGCAGATGCACAAGCTGGATTTAAGTGGCTCCTCAGTGTCTGGGTGTAGATTCCTTGTTTTATGGCTAACTGAGTGGATGTGGTTAATAACAGTTTGGTCCAGAGTTTCTTTTGGGTTCTCTGGCTGAGAAGGTCCATCTATTTCTTCTGGTTTTAATTTTGTGAAATATATGATGCTGCTTGTGCTGAGGTGCTACAGACTGAAGACCAGAAATTCTCCTTTAGGATTTTCTGGTAGAGAGCAGAATTCATGTTTCCCTCAATTATTGCAAGTTGCCCAGGCCCTGAAGCAGCAAAGCATCCCCACACCATCCCACTTCCACCACCATGCTTGACTGTAGGTATTATGTTCTTTTTGTGGAATTCTGTGTTTGGTTTACTCCATATCCAGTCCACAGAACATTCTCCCAAAAGGTTTGAGGATCATCAAGGTGTGTTTTGGCAAAATTCAGATGAACCTTAATGTTGTTCTGGGTTAGTAGTGGTTTTTGCCTCGCCACTCTTCCATGGATGCCATTTTTCCCGGTGTCTTTCTGATAGTGGAGTCATGAACAGTGACCTTTATTGATGCAAGAGAGGCCTGTAGGTCCTTTGATGTTGTCCTTTGCTGGATGAGTCGTTGAAGTTCTGCCACTTCTGGGAAGGTTCACTACTGTGCTGAGTTTGTCCATTTGGAGATAATGGCTCTCACTGTGGTTCTTTGGAGTCACAGAGCCTTTGAAACAGATTTGTAACCCTTCCCAGACTGATGTATTTCAATCACCTTCTACCACATAATTTCTGGAATTTCTTTCAATTTTGGCATAGTGTGTTACTGGGTAAGACATTTTAACCAACTTCATGCTGTTGAAAAACTTCTATTTAAGTGTTGATTTGATTGAACAGGGTTTGCAGTAATCACACCTGGTTGTGTCTAGTCCAGTTGAACCCCATTATGAATGCAGTTTCATAGATTTGGGGAATTAGTAACTACGGGGACAAATACATTTTCACACGGCCCAGTTGGTATTGGATAACTTTCTTGCTTCAATAAATAACATTATCATTTAAAAACTGTATTTGTGTTTCTTCTGGTTGCCTTTGTTTTATCTTAGATTTTGTTTTAATTTCTGAAACAATTTAGTATGAGATGTACACAAAAACAGAAGAAATCAGAAAATACCATAGCACTGTATCAACAATTCTAAGAGATATTAGAATTCCAATCTATATCATTAAATTTATCTCGACATTTGATTATCCTATTTAACCCTTTACTAAGGTTGTGCTTGTTCATTCGGATTCCAGTGTCGCTCAGAGTCTCGTGACTGTCGTGTATGTGGATCTCACGGTCACAATAATCAGTCTTGGTCATTAGAAAGAGGTAATTGATTAATACTATTTAGATGGCTGCCCACGCTTGCCATTTTTCTAAAAAGTATTTTGTGTAGTCCCCATAGATCTGTACACACTTAATTAGATTAACATTATCTCTAGTCAGAGGTCATGATCACTACCATCAGAACAAGTCGACCAATTTTACTTCTCTATAATAGTAGCTTTGTATAAGCATGCCATGGTTTCCCATGTACACTTAACTAGAATAATATTACAGTAATCAGAGGGTAAGGCTCACTCTATTTAGATTGGTCAGTCAACACTATGTTCTAAATGGAAATTCCTTTTAGCCTTTACAGTCTAAGTACACATAACTAAAGGCAAGTTGCCTGGACTCTGGACTTTACCCTGTACTAACCTGGTTGCAGATTTGTGGTAACATGGATTTAATTTTTCCCCAAATTCAACTGAAAATGCAACTTATAATGACTTCTCCAGTCTCAAAATTATTCAACCCCTTCATGGCAAGCTTCTTTAAAACTTAGTTTTGCTGTTATGACGTGTTGCAAACGAGATGCATAGCCAGACACCAGCTTCTGGCAGCCTTCCTGAGGAAGCTTAGCCCAGTCCACATGAGCAATGGCCTCCAGTTCAGTAATATTCTTGGGTTTGCGTGCTGCAACCACCTTCTTCAAATCCCACCAGAGATTTTCTATGGGGTTCAAGTCAGTAGAATCTTCCAGGACTACTTCTGCAACCTAGTCTTGGTGGAATTTGAGGTACAGTATCTCACAAAAGTGAGTACACCTCACATTTTTGTAAATATTTTATTATATCTTTTCATGGGACAACACCGAAGAAATGACACTTTGCTACAATGTAAAGTAGTGAGTGTACAGCTTGTATAACAGTGTAAATTTGCTGTCCCCTCAAAATAACTCGACACACAGCTGTTTAGACATTAATGGCTATGTGTTGAGTTATTTTGAGGGGACAGCAAATTTACGCTATAAATTTGTAGTACACTGTAGTGAGCTGTACACTCACTACTTTACATTGTAGCAAAGTGTCATTTCTTCAGTGTTGTCCCATGAAAAGATATAATAAAATATTTACAAAAATGTGAGGGGTGTACTCACTTTTGTGAGATACTGTACAGTGCCCTCCACTAATATTGGCACCCTGGGTAAATATGAGCAAAGAAGGCTGTGAACAATTTTCTTTATTGTTTAACCTTTTGATCTTTTGTTTAAAAAATTCACAAAAATATTCTGCTCTCGTGGATATCAAACAATTGCAAACAAAACACAGGATTATCAAAAATAATCTTTGTTAAATATATGTGTGCAAGAATTATTGGCACCCTTTTAGTCAATACTTTGTGCTACCTCCCTTTGCCGAGATAAGAGCTTTGAGTCTTCTCCTATAATGCCTGATGAGGTTGGAGGAATACATGGCAAGGGATCTGAGACCATTCCTCCATACATAATCTCTCCAGATCCTTCAAATTTAAAAAACTTCAAGGTCTACACTGGTGGATTCACTTCTTCAGTTCCTCCTACAGGTTTTCTATGGGTTTCAAGTCAGGGGACTGGGATGGCCATGGCAGGACCTTGATTTTGTGGTCAGGAAACCATTTTTGTGTTGATTTTGATGTGTTTTGGATCATTGTCCTGCTGGAAGATCCAACAACGGTCCATTTTAAGCTTTCTGGCAGAGGCAGTCAGGTTTTCAATTATCTGTTGATATTTGATAGTCCATGAGGCAGAAAAACAGCCCCAAAAATTAAAGAGCCACCAGCATATTTCACAGTGGGCATGAGGTACTTTTCCATATGGCCACCTCTGTGTGCTCCAAAACCACCTCTGGTGTTTATTGCCAAAATGCTCTATATTGGTTTCATCTGACCATAGAACCCGATCCCCTTTGAAGTTCCAGTAGTGTCTGGAAAACTGAAGACGCTTGAGTTTGTTTTTGTATGAGAGTAGACGCTTTTTTCTTGAAACCCTTCCAAACAACTTGTGGTTATGTAGGTGACTTCGGATTGTAGTTTTGGAGACTTTCTGACCTCAAGACTCAACTAACTTCTGCAATTCTCCGGCTGTGATCCTTGGAGATTTTTTGGCCACTCAAACCATCCTCTTCACAGTGCGTTGAGACAATATAGACACACGTCCAATTCCAGGTTGATTCATAACATTTCCAGTTGACTGGAATTTCTTAATTATTGCCCTTATGGTGGAAATGGGCATTTTCAATGTTTGTGCTATTTTCTTATAGCCATTTCCCATTTTATAAAGCTCAACAACCTTTTGCAGCACATCACAGCTATATTCCTTGGTCTTAATTGTTATGAATGACTAAGGGAATTAGGCCCCATGTGTTGCCCCATATTGTTACCCCTGTGAAACAGGAAGTCATGGTTGAACAATTTCCTGTTCCTGGTCACCCAAGGTGTAATAAAAAAAATTATAAAATATATTCTAATATACAAATATATTTTTCTCATATTAATTCATAGTGGTGCCAATAATTGTTGCACACATATATTTAACAGTTTTTATTTATTTATTTATTTTTTTTTATAAACCTGTTGTTTGCAATTGTTTATCCATGAGAGCAGAGTATTTTTGTGAGTTTTAGTGAACAAAAAATCTAAAGGTTATATATATATATATATATGTGTGTATATATATATATATATATATATATATATATATATATATATATATATATATATATATATATATATATATATATATATATATAACACAAAAAAAGCAATTTTACTTTTCAAAATCCCAGGTTTAAATTAACTATCCAAAGGTTTGCGGGGAAAAAATGTAGGTTAACTGTTCTTTTGTATTGTGTCATTCTTTATTTAAAAAATATAAACTGCAAAAAAGCTAATTATCTTATTGAAGCAGGATAAGATTTGTCTGCATAATACTTTAAAATCACTGGAATAGTGAAATTTTTGCAGCAATGGTTTTCCTGGTTTGTCAACCAAAGGCTCTCTTTCTGTAATTTTCATGCGACAGCCTAGCTCAGTGTGAGTTTGGGTTTTTAGGGAGGGGCTAAAGTGTATTATTGCAAAGGAAAGGGGTGTGCTGGATTTACAATGAATTCAAGACAAAACGAGAGCAAAACAGAATGTGGCAAAATAATCATTTTATCTCAATTATCTTGTCTTCATAATCGTCAAAAGCACTTATCGTGTGTCAGAAATGTGTCCAAACCTCCACTCTTTGGCTTAAGATAGAATAACTTAAAATAATTTTGTGAATGCTGAATTATTGTGATCCAAATCTTTATATATTTTTTCTTCTTCTTCTGACTTGCATTATTTTTAGGCATCTATTTCTGCACACCTTCAGCTACAGAAACCATTCAAATATCAAAATGTTCAGCTCTTTAAGGACATTTCTGCTTGTATTCAACTTTTTTCTACTTTCTACTTTAAAAATATTCAGCTTTTTTCAGCAGTTGCAAATGATTTCAGCTGTCAGCATTCACACTGCATTTTCAGCAGGAAATGCATTTTATAATTACACTTCAAGTCTTACCTCTGCAAGAATTCCAGAGTTGCTCCATGTTCTGCTAGTCTGCTGGATAACTGATGCTGAGGCAGTAGTATGTTGCAAACATCAGTACAAGGGCATCGCCAAAATTTGAAACACTATCGTTCACGATGTTCTGGTCCACGGCAATCATGAAGTGTCCAGCTGTCAGGGGTGAACTCCCTATGGTAAACAAGGGAGGAAAAAGTCACAAACATTTAGTTAAAAGAATAGTCTAACATCACAATGAGGTACTACAGTAAAAATATTTGGCCATTTGGCTTACATGTTAGCACAATAACAAGAAAACATTCATATCCTAGGTTTTACCTTAACTTATTTTTCCACTCAATATGTTGAGAACATAGTTAAAGGGGTAGTCCACCGAAAAATGAAAATTCTGTCTTCATTTATTAATCCTAATGTCATTTCAATCCCATATGACTTTAGTTCATCTTCGGAACACAAGTGAAGATATTTGAACGTTTTCAGCCGTTTGTGTCCATACAATGAAGGTGAATGGCAACCAATACTTTGAGGCTCCAAAAAGATATAAAGGCATCATCAGTGTAATCCATGTGACTTGTGTGGTTTAATCCAAGTCTTCTGAAGCAATACAATCACTTTATTTGATGAAGTCTTTATTGCCTCTTAAATCAAATCATAACACTCTGCCTAACTCGCGTATACAAAAACTACAACATGGCCGTAAAATCAAACCTCATTAGTCTGCATGTTTGACATCATGACGTCAGTGAGAACCAATGAGGTTTGATGCTAGCAGAGGTTTGTGACATCATTTTGCATGCAGTGTGTACGTCCGCTAAACTGTTATGATATGATTTGAGTGTGAACAGTCATTAATAATCAATCTGTTCAACATACAAAGTGATTGCATCACTTCAAAAGACTTGGATTAAACCAGTAGTCACGTGGATTACACTGATGATGACCGTCTTTTTTGGAGGGTCAAAATATTGCTTACCATTCACCTTCATTGTATGGACACAAATGGCTGAAAACTTTCTGCAAATATCTTCATTTGTGTTGTGTTGTTGTAGCCTTTCACACTTAAAAAAAAAAAATAATAAAATAAATTTAAAAAAAAAATAAAAATAAAAATAAAAGGCATCATTCAATCAGGAATACAAGAAATGGCATGAATAAATATGCATGTAATTTTATATACTTTTTTTAAATATGCAAATGACAGTTAAATTATTTGATAATTTAATTTAATAGTTCTTAAATTATTTGATGTATGTTTTTAGTTGGGGGAGGGTGGGGGGATCGTTAAGGATGTTAAAATAGGGGTCTCCTGGAAAAAAGGTTGGGAACCACTGGGTTAGAGCATCATTTTAAATCTGTATGGTGCTCTGGTAGGAATGTGCACCTAACATGTTGCACTGATGGACTGTAATGCCTTTTTTTGTGTACTGTACTTTTGTGTAATGTAGTGATGGGTAATTTATGCTTGATTTACATGTCATATAAATGTAAGGAAGAGTAAAACACAGTTATTAACTTTTGTCAATTTAATTTTGTTTTTATAACATGAAATTCACTTATTTAACAATCAAATCTTTAAATTAATACAAAAGTAGTGACAATTTTTTGTAAAATTACAGAAAATACTGCTACTTTTGTCAATAAAGAATACCTTAATTTTACAGTTTTGTTAAAATCGTATAAATAAAATAAATTGTGTAAATAAACAGCAATTATTGTATTTTTTCCACAATCTAATTTTAAAATGTTTATGGTTAATACTTTGTTTAACTCTGTATCACAGGAGTCCTGTTTTGATCCAACCAGATTGTAGAGTGGAGACACTGATGGACATCATGTTGTTTTCAAGAAGTGCAACTGAATCTGTGCAGTGTGCAGCAGTTATCTTGCAAATGGAAGACTGGTGATTATAGAAGGGATACATTTCTTACTTTTGAATAGTACCACTGTTTAGTAATTTTTTCTTTCATTTGTTCTTTCTCTAGCCCTGAAGTTTTAAAATTGAAAGCCACAGATGTAATCCTCCTTCCTCTACTGTGTGCCACTGCATCCCCTTTACAGCTTCATGAACCAGGTGCAAAATATCCCTCACATGTTATTTAGTACTGTATAATGTTGAGGTCATAAGTTTACATACGCCTTGCAGAATCTGCAAAATGTTAATAATTTTTTTTTTTTAAAAAGAGGGATCATAAAAATGGCATTTTGTTTTTTATTTAGTACTGCCCTGAATAAGCAATTTTTAAAAAAAATTTGTTGATCATCCAGGTAATAACACAGTTATTAAGAATCAAGCGTATGTAAACTTTTGAACTGGTTAATTTGTGTAAATTCCGTTACTATTGCGATTTAAAAAAAAAAAAAAAATTAACATTTTGCAGATTCTGCAAGGCATACATAAACTTATGACCTCAACTGTACATGTCTTAGGTGTAAAGAATAGAAGAAAATCGATTGATCTAATATACAGGTATACCTACCCTGTGTGGATTGCATTAATTACTTGATTACCTGAGGCTGAGAATGCTTAAGATGAATGTAAAACCTCCAAACCATGACAGTGTTTCCATTCATTTCAGTGTTACTTTTGCTGACATAAATGTTAATTAATTTTCCTTTTTTTACAAACAAAAGCAGACTGCAACTAATGATTTTCATAATCTGTGTTATGTTACCACAAGGAGGAAGGCAGGATGCACTCGCAGGGGAAATAGTCAGTTTATTAGGAACATAAAGGAACATTCAAAAGTAAAGGAACATATATTAATCAGGGGGAAAGGCAACGCACCGGCAGGGTCAAAAAAGGAAAACAGTCAAACAAAAATCCAGAGTGTTCAGGCATAAATCCACAAACAGACAAGGCAATAATCCACAACAATGACACGGCAGTAGTTCCAAAATGGCAAGGCGATAATCCAAAACTCACAAGGTAATAATCTACAAACTGACACGGCGGTAATCCCAAAAATGGCAAGGTAAATATCCAGGAAATCACAAGGCAATAATCCAAAGTCCTGAGAACGTGTGGAAAACAAAAAACACAGAGAAATCTACAATTTCTTATCTTTACTCATCTTTATTACTCCGCCAGGAAGCGGACACAAAAGGGGTTTAAATACACAAACAAATTAAAGACAAACGACGTTAAACTCAGAACATCTGGAACTAATAATAAAACAATAAACAGAAAACCAATAAAAGAACGGGTACGGAGACATAACACAAACCCGGGGAACCAATAAACATAAAGGAGGTGGAGACATGATGTAAACCCAAAACAGAAGCACATGGCAAAACAAAACGGGAGTCCATGAATGCGCAGTCCAGAGGGTTTTTGTGAATTACACTCGTAATTGGAATGCGGAAGTGCGCTACTCGCTAGCCTCCGCTAGCAGCGTAACGAGAGGGAGACTCTAACAATCTGTTAATCGGCTATATATATATATATATATATATATATATATATATATATATATATATATATATATATATATATATATAATTATTTATATAAAATTATTTAATTTTACAGTTTTTCGTTGACTCTGGGTATTCTGCTAATGCTAGCGGCATCACATTATGTGCATTTGAAGTTATGTGCAGTCGACTGTGAAATGGTTTATACTTCCTGTTAGTAAAAAACTGTTAGTGTTCCATTTGAGACAATACTACCCTTCTAAAATTCATACACTAGATGGTAGCGTGCATAGTGTAAGTGCATAGTGTGTAGTACATCATTTGTACAACTTTGGTGTTTTCGGAACAGAAGTAACGCAATGAGTAAACGTGCCCCGTACTGTGTGAAGACCAACTAATCGATAATGAGATTCATTGAAACTGATTTTCATAATTATTATTGATTTTATCAATTTGTTGTTGCAGCTCTAAACAAAAACAATGACTAAATAATTATTAATTCTTGTACTCAAAATATAATGAAATTTTCCTCAGCAAATAAAAATGAGGAATAAATGTCTGCTAACATGTTGCAAAGCGGATTATATGACGGAATTAAGGATTCACTGGTCTATGGGCCATACTCAGAGTTGAGTTAGTTACCCAAGCTTAGTGATGATTTAATACTGAAATAAGCACATTGTTATTCAGACCTCAGATATAATTTCTGAATAGCAAAATCTGTAGACTTGAATGCTATTCAGAAATTATGCACAGTTGGGGTGGAGTTTGCTTAAATCAGAAGTGAGAAGCATTAATAAAAGTCCAGCACCGCTGTCTCACAGTTGTAAATAACCACAATATGTCATGCTGAAATTTATGTTTTAGCTGTAAATACACTAAAAAAAAAAAAAACTTAAAAAATCAAAGGAATGTCATTTGAGGCCAATATTAAAGACATAATAAGTCATTACTGATTAATAGTATTGTCCATTTAAAGTTTACAGAGTTTTTTTGTATGGAGAACATTGAAAGAGACAGCATATTAATTAGAGACATTGTTTCACCATATTAATCAGAGGTGGACAGTAACGAAGTACATTTACTTGAGTACTGTCCTTAAGTACACTTTTTGAGTATCTGTACTTTACTTGAGTTTTTTTTTCTGGAAACTTGTGACTTTAAATTTACTACATTTGAAAGACAAATATTGTACTTTTCACTCCACTACATTTCTATCAAGGTCCTCGAGTCGAAAGTTGTTACTATGTAGCAGCTTTGAAAATCAGTGGATAATTTTTTTCTTCTTCTCTAAAATGTGATTGGTTTTTTGCAGGTGACAGACAGCATATCAATAATCACTCTTGTAGGGTCACGTGTTGTGAAGTTAAATGATTTCCCAGCATTTTTTTAACACTGATCAGTTCGCAAAATGGAAGAAACAGTTCCTCGGCGCAGGTCGAGGTCAAAGATTATTTTCGTTTTAAATGTTTGCTTTGTTTGCCTAAAACAAAGCAAATCACAGCCTTCAAAAACTTTCCGTCCAACCTGCGGAAGCATATTGAGGTATGTAAACGTTTAATTTATTGTGAAAGCTTGAAATTTTCTGTGCTTTAGAGCTAAAATTTCAGTATGAAGTATGGTCGGTCAAATGATTTATGGATTTGCCCGCCAATTTGCCATAGCCTTGTGGATACACCGCTTACGCATAGGTAAGGTTCAACAATGACATTAGTTAGCATGCAAAAGCGTGAATTCAAATGTAAATGAGTTTAAGAGTTAAATAAGTTAACATCTTGTAACTTTTATATTTTTTTTGTTACCTTGCATAATTACTATAGTTATGTGTAGAGCTGCAGGATTAATCATAAAAAGATTGCGATCTCAATTCAAACACCCACACAATCTCTTTCCTAAATGATAACGATTTGCCTGTCTATTAAACCTTTAACAAAAATCACACCGGAACATTCAAATCTGCTTTGGTGCTGCCGCTGAGCCAGAGAGAGCAGTTATCATTTCTATAGGTTTTGTAACATTCTAAAAGCTCTTTATTCCACAGATACTACAACCTAGACAGTGTATTCGGTAGGTTGCTTCAGAGGCATAATGTATTATAAGTATAAGCATACAACAATGCAACAATAATAAAACAATGCGTTGACATAAAAAAGGAAATTTACTTTTGATACTTAAGTACTTTTAAAAGCAAGTACTTCTGTACTTTTACTTAAGTAAAAATCTGTCTTTACAACTTTCACTTGTAATGGAAATAATATTTGACCAGTAGTATCTGTATTTTCACTCAAGTAATGGAGTTGTGTACTTTGTCCACCTCTGATATTAATCAGAAATTGTTTCATGTACAACTTACTTAACGACTTACTTAAAATTACCTTTAAGTTGTAGCGAATCAGCTTTAAAAATGTTAGAAAAGCGCACGCTTGGATTCAAAGCACTGTTTTAAAGGAGACAAGAGTTTTAAAGCGTGCCCGCATTATCTAACAGAATATGTAGTGAAAATTAGCTGTTTGGGTTAATTTGATATATTCTCCACCATTTTACGTAAGTAAAAATTAGTTGTTAAATCGAGCTATCTTTATTCTCCTCCAGAGATGTCAGAGAGATTAACAGATCAGCTCGTAAAGGGAAATTTGACTAATTTAGTATTACTGATCAACTATTCGTCCAGCGATAAGTTGAAACTAGTGTATTCATCAATTATGCATTAGATATTACCTCCGTGGCCACCGGCAATAATATCCTAAACATAGTGGCACATTATTCTAAGAGCATGTAGCAGAATCGCAATTCAAAGCAATAGACACTTGTAAGCAAAAAGAACACGCATTTAAGAACAGACGAGACTTTATTGAACTATTCTATGACACAGAAACTAATCTAATATATAAAACACACGCACACACACACACGCATACATAAACGGGTGATGATGAAGGGTGAATGAAGTTCTGAGTCTCTAGCGTTATGCTATTTCACAGACCATGATCTGAACGAACCATCAACTTATTAATTTATCTTCACTTCCTTTAGAAGGGCTCAACTTATTATAGACACCAGATTAGCTAGATTCTGGGGTATTGCGCTTGCCTTAGCTGTGTTGAAGGGATTTCCTCGTTACGTCGTGGTGTCGTCAGCGGTCTGGTCGGTGAGAGGCGTCTCGGAAGACCAATCGGAATGCTGAGTGGAATGAAGGCGGGAGGTTTGAAAAGCAGGCGGCGGCTCTCGCTGGGTCCCCAGGCCGAGGTAAACGTGATCTGATCTCCCCGACGTTGATTGGCTCTGGAGACCCTCCACCGACCCCGTCCTTCGAAACGTGCCAAGAAGCAAGAGACACGAGAGAGAGCGAAGCAAGTGACGACTTCAAACTTGTGTTCTTAGGATTTTAACACTTCCTGGGCTAGTCCAGCCCAGAGTGCTTCCTCCAATCAATATTGTCTTTGGGCGGGGTGTTAGCCAGATTCTCCACCTATTATGCTAATCAGCCCCTTGTCCATGTGGATGAGTGGTTCTGCACTCTTCAATGATGAGTGGATTATTAAACTTTGTCCTGAAACTTGCATGTACATATCAGAACAATCTACACAAATTTCCTTACTCTTATGATTTAGGAAATCACTCAATGAACACATACATACCAAACAAGACATGTTTGACTATACTTAAAGTACATTACTAATATTTAAAACACAATGATCCTCCTAGGGCTACTACACTAATACATGATTAAATGAAATAATTAGTGGCAACTTAAAGGTGATACACATGACGAAAATAGAACAACACATGGTAGGACATAGGTGATTGCAGTTGTTCAAAGACGTATTAATTCCCACAGTCGTTGCTCCTGGTAGGCACCGATTGTGGAATGTGTGAGTCCTTGTGTGGAATTGTGGAATGTGTAATCTTTGTGACTGAGCGAAAAGGTCTCTCCTTTCTTCCACAATTTATTGGCCTTACTGGTCTGGCCCAAAAAGGCCTAAATCACTGCATTTGAGAGCAGTTTCTGTGGTCGAGAGGGTTCAGCCCTGGGTCAAGGAGGCCTTTAACGCTTGCCGTGTTGGTTGAGATAAGGCAGATGCACACGTTGGATTTAAGTGGCTCCTGGGTGTCTGGGGTGGATTCCTTGTTTTATGGCTCCCTGAGTGGAGACATTTTGGTCCAGAGTTTCTTGTGGGTTCTCTGGCTGAGAAGGCCCATTGTTTTATTTCTTCTGGTTATAATTGTGTGAATTATATGATGCTGCTTGTGCTGAGGCATTACAAAGTGTAGCAGATGAGTGCTCGGTCAGATTATCCTTCAAACTGTGGGCATGTTTTTTTTTTTTTTTTTTTTTTTTTAAATGTTCTTACATAAAGACTGCTATTTCATTCGTTTGACAACTCAAACTAGTGAATTAAAAGCGAAAAATTAAATAAAAAATTAAATAGCCGAATCAAGCAGTATTTTATAACCTTCATAATAATGAGGGTGGATGTTGTTAAATTAAATCAAATTTGAAGTGATTCTTATAATTACAATTAAGACTATTCATGCAGCAATATATTGGCAGTATAGGGGACTCTTATTACGTTTACTTCAATGCTTGCCGTCTTCTCATTCATTTATCATCCTATTAGTCACTGTCACTTTTTATTTTTGAATTGTTTCCTGGTTTTATGTTGCATCATATTACATTTTACAGAAAAGTAGAATTTTTTTCCTTTGTACGTCTGCATTTTCCATCCCTGAATTTTTTCAGATTTAAAGGCAAGTGTCTGTGTTAAAGGCGGTGGTCTAGTCACTTATAGAAAAACTCTCATCTCTGACATTTGTACTCAGTGAAATTGGGTGGCATTAACTACATAGAGGTTGTGTTTATAATATGAATGGCACAGCAAGAAAATTTACTTTAGCACACATGTAACCCAACTCTGAAGATGTGTAACTTTCCCCGCATTAACATTTTTTTGTCATTTTTAAACTTAAGTTGCCAACTGTGAATACAGCCCTGTTTGCTTGGTGACACAGGACTTGCTTGGTGACACAGGACAAGCTTTGTGGTTGGATAGGTTGGTTTTTTGTAACACTTCTCTTCAGTTCAGAGGGGAATGAGGGGAAGGGAGACAGGCTTGGGACAACTCAAAAGGGGGCTCTTTATTTTCCCTCACTACTTCTGTCACTTTCCAGTGATTTTATTTCACTCTGCACACATATACACACACTTGTGCACACACATACGGCTCTATGCAGCTCAGCGCTCTCTCTCTCTCTCTCTCTCTCTCTCTCTCTCTCTCTGTCCATCTCTCCATCACACAGCGCTTGTCTCTCCACACTTTATCCTTGCTGCCACTCACTGAAACACAGAACACATATTAGAGCAATCTGATACAGGTGTAGATCTTTACCTCTCACTTTTCCCAGCTCGGCCCTCCATTCACAAACCACCGCTCAACCACATCCCTGCCTCCACAGTTTCATATCTTACTTCAGTGCTCCATTCTTATGAATACCCCTTCACAACATCTCTTTGAGCATGCTTTTTCAATGAGCATGATACTGCTCTACACTCTCCAGTTGTCTATTCTTGCACTTTCTATTAGAGATACGTGACTGTCATTTATAGGCTGCATGAATCTACAGTCAAAGCAATCAGCCCAGCCTTACTTCTACATACAATTTTTTATTGTTCTTAGGACCGTTGGTCATAAGAAAAAATGTCAGATGCATATGAACGTTCTTATTTTTTTGTATTTTGGTAGGTGTGTAGAAATAAGATACCAATGTTTACATGAGATAGATATCAGCAAAGCGCATAAAGTGTAATTTATTGGATTGCTACGTTTTAGATTGCTAGACCAGTTTTAATTAATTAACATTGCTGGCATCTCTCTCTTTGATCAGAATACCTTTTCTGTCTTGAAATGCCTTCTCTGATGAGACTGAAAAGAGGAGGTGGTTCTTGAACATTTTATTCAGCATTCTCTTAACCTGTGTGGAAAAACAATAGATACTGTAATTATGTGGATGAATTTATAAAACAAAGCCATAATTTCTTAATGGAATTTTATGCATTTACTTCATGAATATGCCTATTTTAAAAGCCTGTTCACAGCTTTAGGGTGAAAAGCAATGTAAATTTACTTTAATCGATGTAAAATTGAAAGACTAGAATATCTGAAAGCCTGGTTAATTAAACGCATGTTTTGTGGAAGCATGAACTGATTAAATTACCCCATAACAATGAGGGTCTTAAAGTTATAAAAACTTATTTTTCCGGTCAGAAAGTTAACATACAGTGGGTATAGAAAAGAATCACCCCCTTTAAAATAATCACATTTTGTTGCTTTTCAGCCTGAAATGAAGACGGACACAGTTTTTGTATTTTTTATCCAGGTGTATTTACTTGCTTTAATTTGCCTTAATTGTTTAATTACAGCCTTTAGTCTGTTGGGATATGTCTGCACTAACTTTGCACGTCTAGACATTGCAATATTTCCCCACTCTTCTTTGCAGAACTGCTCAAGTTCAGTTAAATTTGATGGTGATCGTTTGTAGACTGCAGTCTTCAAGTCATTCCACAGATTTTCAATGGTGTTTAAGTCTGGGCTCTGACTAGGCCATACAGTGACATTTCACCTTTTTCTCCTTCAACCACTGTGTGGTCAGTTTTGCTGTGTGCCAAAGCATTGTCATGTTGGAAGGTAAATCTTCCCATTGACACCTTTCTGGCAGAGGGCAGTAGATTTTCCGAGTAGTATTTTTCCCCATCCATTTTCCTTCTATCCTGACAAGTGCTCCAGTCCCTGATGCAGAGAAACACCCCCATAACAGGATATTACCACCTCCATGCTTTACTGTAGGAATGGTGTTATTTGGATGGTGAGCTGTATTGGATTTACGCCAGACATATCGTTTGGTGTTGAGGCCAAATAATTCAATTTTAGTCTCATCTGACCATAACACCTTTTTCCATGTAGCCTCAGAATCTTCAAGGTGCGTTTTGGCAAAGCTCAGTCGTAGGTGACTTTTTTCTTGCAACCGTCCCATACAAGCCACATTTGTGGAGAATTTGTGATATTGTTGTCACATGCACACATTGACCACTCTTTGTCATAAATTCCTGCAACTGCTTCAGAGTTGCTGTAGGCCTCTTGGTAGCCTCTCTGACCAGTTTCTTCCTGGCTCTTTCATCCAGTTTGGAGCGACATCCTGATCCAGGGATGGTCTGTGTTATACCAAATACCTTCCACTTCTTAATAATAGACTTCACTGTGCTTCAAGGCATTGATAAAGCCTTTGAATTTTTTTTATATCCATCTCCTGACTTGTGCCTGTCCACAACTTTATCCCAGAGATCTTTTGACAGTGCCTTGCCACCCATAGTTGATTGCTTGCTTCAGTTGCACTACAAAATACTCCAGGAAAGCTCTTTTCATGCTGAGCTAATCAAAATGACCACGGCTGATCACAGTTGAAAGTCAAATGGCTTTGTGTGCCATTGAGAAGGTGATTAGCTACGCCTTATTGAGTTTACAAGTCATTTTAGGAGGGGGTTGATCCTTTTTCCAACTCAGTGATTGTTTTTTTATTTATTTATTATTTTTTTTCTGACATGTTAGTGTTATATCTTTCACTTGGATGTTATAAGTTGCACTGTGTAAATACAGCTGGATAAAACAAAAACTGTGCCCGTCTTCATTTCAGGCTGAAAAGCAACAAAATGTGATTATTTTAAAGGGGGGTGATTCTTTTCTATACCCACTGTAGAAGCATTGATGAAAGGTCTAATGGTGTATGCTGTACAAAGATGCATTATTTTGATTTATTAAGTTTGCATCCTTTCTGCAATTACAAATATGCCTTACCTTATTATGTGCAACCTTTCGGCCTTTACAAATCTTTATTACAGAATATTTGGATTAGACAGGGACCTAGTAGTATCATTTGACTTGTAGTATTTTTAAATGACATATTTAACTGAAAAATCCAGTAGGTAGTGTTATTACATTCCTAGTGTTATGCCTTGTATTCACTTCAAGTGTAAGAGCCTTATATTTTTATTAAAGCACCTACATTAAGAACATAAACAACTGCCTCGTTTTTGATACAACATTGCTGAAAGTAAGAAATTTTATAACTCATAGTTCTGCTATAAGCCATATGTCTTAAGTCATATGAGCACTTTTATGATGTTTAAGTAATAATTCTGAAAAGCTTGATAATTTAGGATTCAGTGCAATAGGAATGAAGAAACAATGAACCTGTTTTGCTTTTCAGTTTGGTGATTTGGCATTGTGTCACTAATGAAAGACAATAGCTGTTATGACGTCCATTATCTAGAAAAAACCTAGGTACAGGGCTTTAATTCTCCTGCAATATGGAGGCCAAATTGGGACGTAGTTAAGAATAATTTTCCAGAAACTATGTCTGATTAAGCTGAAATTTTGCATACTGAAACTTTAGGCTATTTATAATGATGATTCGATTACATGAAAACATGGTCCAAGTGTCTATGATATGGGGTGCCTCCATGAAAAACAATGCTGCCTATGTATTGCATTTCAGGTTTCCCCGCCTATGTGATTGCTTTTCCACAATAAAACATTTTTTGGTATTGTTTGAAATGACATTTACTCCTATTTTCAGAAATGTTTGGATTTATAGGCAACCAGCTGACTAAGTTTTATTTTATACAATTATAACAAAAGTGCATATCCAGTCTGCACCTCATCAGATATTGCTCATACTCAGGGGTTAAATTGGGCCAGGGATGTCCGGGGCTGAGCCCCGGCACATAGGCTTACGACTTTCCTCATACATTTTAACAGTATAGGCTATATATTTATATTTACGCAGGTACGCTAGCTTACTTGCATTTTCTGGTGCCTACAACGTCTGCTGTTTTTGAGTCCATTTCATATCTTATGGTGTCAGGGGCAGACTGGCTATCTGGAGCACCAGCAGTTTTCCTGGTGGGCCGCTGGACAATGTCGGCCGGCCCGTTGCTATGTAAATATATAAAGAATGAATGGCCAGCATCTAGAATAATTGTGATCAGCATGTTAGTGTTCATAGTAGAGGCTCTCTCAACTTGTTATATTTTACAGTTTGTCAATTGATAAGATTTTGTAGGCTTTGCATACACATGTGCACCCCTCGAAAGCCTGAAACCACAGGGCCCCCCTACATAGCAAATCCCAGTTTAACCCCTGCTCATACTAATAAATTGTCTACTGTAGTGAAACAGTTACTGTCCACTAACTGACATTTGTGGTGATCTTAGCATCAGTTTACAGATTTTGACCAAATAAATGATTTTTACAATTTCTAATATCAACATGAAAAATTGCCTAGATTCTGATTCTATTAAAACAAAAATACCTCCTTTTTGCATACAGATTTCAATTTCTCCCATTCAGATCCAGTTAGACTTTTTTGGTAGCATGTAGGGCAGGGTTTTCCAAACTAGGAGTTGGGGGAAAAAAAAAGAAAAAGAAAAAAAGAGTAAAATCTCTTTAGGGGTTATAATGTATGCCAGTAAAAACAGGTGAATGCATATTAGATTGCAGTAAGGAAGGTGGGACTTTTTTAGAGTAGGAAAACTGCACCACCCACTTGATATTGGCAATGCTGCGATTTTTAAAAAGGCCCAAAGTGGACGTCAGTGTGCTAGCAGTTGGAAAGAAATTGATGTAGATGTAAGAAATGCGATCAAAAATACACTAAGTTTAAGCCGTGTACATTTTTAAAGTAAACTAGGAGTTGTGGAAGGGAATTAAAGCCATCACTGACTACAAGGGTAGTCCCTCACAAATCAGTAATGACCCCTCTCTCCCTGATTCCCTGAATCAATTTTTGCTTGCTTTGATGACCAAAGCAAGAGAGTGGGAGCCCACCCTTTACCAACAAAGGACAAGCAAGCATTCTCCTTACAGCATCATCAAGTGAGCGCCACCCTGAGGAAGGTTGACATCCACAGAGCTGCAGGACCTGACAGGGTTTCGGGCCACACAGTCAGAACATGGGCTGACCAGTTAGTGGGGGTGTTCACAAACATCTTCAACCTTTCACTACAGCTTGCCATGGTTCCCACCTGTCTCAAGTCCACCACTATCGTTCCGGTGCCCAAGAGATCTATGGTGGATTGCCTCAACAACTACCACCTAGTTGCCTTAACCCCTATTATCATGAAGTGCTTTGAGAAACTTATTCTGTCACACATCAAAACCATCATCCCCAAGGATCTAGACAGTCATTAATTTGCTTACCGTGCGAACAGATCTACAGATGATGCAATCTCAAATGCATTTCACACAGCCTTAACACACTTGGAGCAGCCAAACAGTTATGTTAGGATACTATTCATTGATTTCAGTTCTGCTTTTAATACTATCATTCCCAACAAACTCATATGCAAACTAGGCAACCTGGGCCTAGACGCAGCACTCTGCTCATGGATCATGGACTTTCTCACTAACAGACTGCAACACGTCAGAATAGGTAATCACACCTCCTCCACACTTGTTCTGAACACAGGGGTACCACAGGGCTGTGCCCTTAGCCCAGCCCTATTCACCCTCTTCATGCATGACCAATCCATTCTTCCAACTCCATTATAAAGTTTGCCAATAACACCACCATAGTGGAAATCATATGTGATAATGAGGAATCAGCCTACAGGGAGGAGTTAAAACATCTAATTCAGTGGTGTATAGACAATAATTTGGTCTTGAACACCACAAAAACTAAGGAGATCATAGTAGACTTAAGGAGTTCCAGGAGGACCACCCATCTCCCTCTGCATATAAATGGAGAGGAAATGTAGAGTGTGAACAACATCAGGTTCCTTGGAAGTCTAAATGACAAAAGATCTCAGGTGGTCTGTCAACACCTCTCACCTGGTGAAGAATTCACAACAAAGGCCATTCTTCCTTCGGAAACTCAAACAGGCCAGACTACCTACACAGCTCCTTGTAAATTTCTACCACAGAACCATAGAGAGCATACTCACATACGGTATCACAGTGCGGTATGCTAGCTTCACTAGGGAAAACCGGAAGGACTTGTGTCGGGTAGTACAATCAGCACAGCGCATCATAGGCACTGAGCTCCCGAACCTGCACACTGTATATGCTAGCCGACTGCAAACAAACGCCAGCAGCATCATTAAAGACCCCATTCACCCAGGGCACAGAATGTTTGTCCCCTTACTATCTGGAAAGAGGTACAGGGCCATCACGTCACACACAAGCAGACTCAAGTGCAGCTTCTTTCCCAAAGCTGTAGCTGCCGTCAACCCTCCCCCAATCATCCCAGTAATTCCCCAGCTGTTAAGAACTAAAGACCACCTGACACTAAGCTTAACCTTTGGTGCTTTGCTGCTACATGCACTATAATGCACTTTATCACTGTAGCGTATGATCTATTCTCAAACTGATTTCTACATTAACCCAAACTAAACATAGAGTAACCCCGAGAGGCCTCCTGCGGCCAGATGCCGCTTTGGAATGCAAAAAGTCTCTCTGGGACCCACACAGGACTTACCCCTGCAATAAAAGAAACCTCTGATGACTGAACTTCTGGGAAACTTCATGATTAGTTCGTCAGCAGGGATCCAACACACACACACACACACACACACACACACGCACACACACTTACTTTACGACACACACACACACACACACACCCCCACGCTTACCTTACACACACAATGGAGAAACCCCTCTCTCTTCAATGTAACGTGTAATTATATGTAATTATTCCATGTCTAAATAGTGTGATGTTATTTTGTTTACATATATTGTGTTTAACTAACCTTAATGACTTTAAATAGTTTTAATCTAGCATATCATTTTAAATGTCTGTAACCAGGTTTTATTTGTAATATTCTTCACAAATCCATCGAATTTGGTATGTAGTTAATCGTCTCGAGATACCCGGATTGATTATGCATATCACATTGCAATGGGATACATCATTTCATGTTTTCACTTAATTTCATTTATAACACGGTATAAGCCAGCTCCTCCCTGGACATTTAAATTAGGGTCCGAGACCAGACAAAGAGAGTCATCCGGACATGCAAACCCAACTTCCTGATTGGCCCATAGCCCAAAGAGGCGTGTGCGCTGGTGTTGTTTTAAAACAACACCACGCTCACTTCACTCTCTTCTACTTCACCACTCTCCTCTTCCTCTTGGGATTTGAGAGTTAGACTTCAGAGTTTGACTTCACTTCTCAACTTCACTTCTTCCGGTTTCTCTCCCCCGGGGCCACGTGCCCCGGGAAGAGGAAGCCAGGATCTCTCTCTCTCCGGACACAAGATGCAACTACCTCCGGGCTCACGCCTTTCCAAACAACAACAAACCAGCGAACTCTACCCGACCTCGCACAAACTCTCAACCTTGAGGCCATGCAAGTATAGTTAATGACCTATATCTGCGTTAAGATTGGACCCCTGTGTTACAGGAGAATTAAGTTCATGCTGGTTCTGAAAAAGGCTAATTAGTTGTGTTTTTGTCTGCTTCCCTTTCTTTCATCACTTTCTCTCTATCCCTTTTCTCTCCCTGTATATAGATGTGTATATATGTATGTTTTGCTTAGAACTAGTCGTGTGTATCCATAGTCACAAATAGCTATTAAAATCTATTATCCCACGCTTGATTTTCTCTGTTTTTGGTCACGTGATGAGTCCCTTAAATACTGCATAAGATCTTCGTTACCCGCTCTATCTTTAATAATAAACTTCGTGAGTTAATTCTTCCTGGCCAGAAGGATAAACTCACTCTTTAGAGTTCATAAAGCTGATCTAGGCCACATACATAGTAATAATTAATTATAATCCGTTGTAATTAATTATCTATATGTATATGTGCACCTATATAAATTCCCTTTCATGGCTGATGTATATTTATAACTGGTCACGACACGCGTTGATTAGATATATAGATATATTTCACGCCACTCGAGCCAATTCCTCACATAAATTGGTGAATACATTTAAACGTGTTAAACATCTTTTTTTTATTTTGTTACATAAATTGTAACTGGTGGAGAATATTATTTTAAACGTTGCAGATTCATCCGAGTTACTACACATTCCTGTAGATAACGCGGGCACGCTTTAAAACTCGTCTCCTTTAAAAGGGTGCGTTGAATCCAAGCGTGCGCTTGTTTCGTTCCATGTTTAAAGTCGATCCATTTCATTATTCTGGCTTAAAGAATAATGCATAGTAATGCCCCTTTTGGTATAATTTACGCTACATTATAATGGTGGAGAGAATGCGGGCAGTGTTTTAAACTTTATTTCGTGAACAATTCCGTTTCAATCAGCGTGTTTTATTAGATTTTTGGTGCTATTAGATGTGTGTATTTGCGCGCCCTTGCCAGGTGAACCGAGTCGGCGAGTGAACCGAGTCAGTGAGCCGAGTCAGTGAGTCGAGTCGCAACGCGACTCCCCTCCCCCACTCCGTGATAACTGAAAAGCTTTAAGCTCATTGTTTGTGTAGCACGCTAACAGCGCGTATTTGTTTGACAAATTTAGCCGCGGTTAGGTGCTTAAAGTTAAAACTGCAGTCATAACATTAAACTTGTGTCTGAAGACGATGAAATCGCAGAACAGCACATTTTTAATTGTGTAATCGCCTGGTAAGAACGAAGAAATCTTCTTCCAGTGCAGTAAGAGATTGATTTGAGCGATGTTCCTCTTATCTTTCTGAAAGGCCTTATTATTATACCGCTAGATTCGATTCATTGCGTTGGACCAATGTATTCGACTAAGCGATGTCACTCCCTGCGGCGCACAATCTTGGCGTAGCTAACCAAAACGTGCACCGTGTGCATACCCAATCAAAATCACTGCTGGCAAATATTTGATTGATATGTATAAGGGAGTCCTCTGCACTCTGATCAAGTGTAAGATTTAGACAACGGCGAAGAAATCCCGTTGTGATTTTGTGTGCATGGCAGCGAAGAAATCCTGCCCACATTTCTTGTGCATAAATAGCGCAAAAGGATCCCTAGATCTAAAAAGGTTCTCCGTTCAAGCATGAAATCGCCATTAAAGCCATCTTCTAGGAAACGCGCGTCGATTTTACTTCCTGTCTGAGTTTAGGGGGGGTAGGGCGCAGTACCTCTGACTGACCACCAGAGGGCCGCCCTCTTGAGCGTCTAACGTGTGGTAACCTAACCCCCTCCTTACTCACGGTGGCGTAAGCCCACTGCCGCCACCTTGTGGTCCTTCTTAGTTAGGTCCACTCTATTTCCTTCAATTTTAATTTCATTTGACTTCTCTTTATCTCAATTTCCCCCTTGCTACCTTAATTTTATTTCTAGTCTTTTGGACTACTATTGGGTTTTTTTTTTTCCCTTTTTATATTCTAACTTCTTGCATTTCTTATTTCATTTTATTACCATTCGGTAGCTCTTTTATTTCAGCCTTTCTTACGATGCATGCTTGCTTAGTTTGAACTAAAGCCAAGTTTAAGTAAGATTTAAATCAGGCTTCTGTGTTGTCCATTAGTGCCTCCCTCTTAGTAGGACTTCTCCCCAGGACATTCACACATAGATAAGGCTTCCTTCTCTTTTCTCTCTTTAATTCGTACCTCCAATTTTCATGAACAGTTCAGTATTTCCTTATTTCTATATTTCTACCTTTCTCATTGAGTGAGTCTGATTACTAAAGGTATCAGCTTTATCTCTTACCCTACACCTGCTTTAATTTAGATTTAATTTAAACAAGGTTTAAATTGAAATTGTAAATTAATATCAAGTTACATTTGTTCAGCCATTTGTATACTTGCAGGTAGTGCTCCCCTTAGTGCTCTGCGGAGAAGCGACGGTTGTCCCCAGGTTGAATTCGGTGAATGGAGTCGCCTGGACTGGCGGACCCAGCGCTGGCTGTGAGTGTGCGCGTCGGACGCCTCGGCCCTCGTACCATTGGTAGGCGGCACGCAGGCGACATCAGCACTTGAGCATTCCAGGTGAAAAGGCAGACGAGGCCAACTGACCACCAGAGCAGTTGGGTTACGTACCCACAGTAAGGCTCCGTACCGACGGACCCGCCCGTCTGGCGCAGCTTGCCACAGAGGCAGCTGACCCCAAAAAAGGGTTTTAGGAGGAAACCCGATTCTGGCTCTGCAGCTTGGCAGTTGGCATGCCTCACCTGACCGCTGCCCAATTGTGCTAAAGGTCATAGCTGGTTGAGTGGTCGCACCATGGTACGGGAAAGCGAGGGGCCCTGAGTCACACTGCAGCTGAGTGCTTGGGGACCGTCAGGTAGGTTGGCTTCACCACTGATTCTCATCTGAGCAACCTCAATTCACCCCAGGCATAGCTAAAGGGCATACGGCCCATCCACTTAGTATAAGCCATGACATCTCTGATTATTTAAGTGTTGGCCCAGCTCTCTCTCTCTTAAGCCACACCATCTCCATAGGGCTTATGACTCAACAGCGCCCCCACTCCGGCAGGCCTGTCATAAACCCTATGCGTGATAGCTAACTTAAGTCTTCTATTTTCCTCTAGCTATACCTGTTTTCATTTACATTTCGCTTTACATTTCACTCCTCTAATTGTTCCAGTTTCGTTTTCTTTTGTGTTAGCTGCTGTTCTGTTGTGACTTATCTCCCAAAGTTCACATACAGGCAGAGCCTATGAGAACCAGCAAGAAAAAGAGCTAAATGCTAGACTGACGACCCAGGCAGCCAGTGTCTTTAAGATGACCCACTAGGCTACTGCCTGCCCAAATTTCTATTTAGATCCGGCGTGTACCCACACAAATTGGCCCTCCCTGGCCACTTACGGCCAAAACCATAATTATCTGGCCTATGTACTACTAACTGTCTACACCAGTTAGCCAAATTTATACTCCCTGCGTACCAAATTCAGTGTCACTGTAGCTCATTAATTCTGCGCGGACTTGTATGGCCTTTGGTGTTCTTTCTCTCTCACCAACAGTGAGCTACCGTGTCCCAATCATCCAGTCCCGCCACTCACTGGGACCACCTCGAGACATGGCTGTGTGTCGTGATGACTGCGTTCCTGCTCCAAGCTGCTGGCGACCTACAGCACCTAAGCAGAGAGCAGCTGGACGACGACGTAAGCGGACAGACGGCCCACAATCTGATCCAGAACCCCAAAGGATGGGCAGAGATCATCGGGAGCCTCGCACACCACCTCGTCGCCCAGGCACGACCCAGCGAAACGAGCAATGTCCACCTGGAGCAAGAAGCAGCAGCGCGCTCAAGCTCTAGAACGAGGAGGCCTGAAGGAACCAGGCCCACGCTCAAAGCTGCCTAAATCAGCATACTCCTCGAGACCCAGAACCGGCGCGGAACAGAAGGTGAAATGGACCCAGAGCTCCGAGAGGCAGTGGAAAAACTACAAAGGGCCTCATGCAGAGACCAAGCACCGAGAGCAGTTGGAGAGAGAATCCAGAGAGGAACTCATCAGGAAACTCCAAGTGAAGCTCTCCTAACCAGAGCAAAAAGTGAACTGAACAGAAAGGAACGCTAAGGTCAAAGCCTGCAAAAAACCACCTGCTGGCGACCCGAGCTGAAAGCCATACTTCAGCACAACCAGGGTACACATTCACAGATGAACTTAACACCGTTCACAGAGAACTGGTCATACCTTCTGCAAAATGACCAGAGAAGGTAAACGCTCACCACAGAGTTTTCCTTGACCAGTGAGCACAAGTCTCCCAGCCACCACTCCCTAATTCCAAAAGGGGGGTGGATGCCCACTGCTCAATGTGTCACCAGGCAGAATCCACAAGGCCTACGCCAAGCAGAGGACTGCTGCCGAAAAGTCTGTGGAAGAAACCAACCATTGACCCTGTCTCTGAACTGGCCCTAGAGGGCGCACACACAAACACACATCGAGATGGACCCTCAGCCTGAGGAAGCAAAGGCTGAGGACATTTGGGGAGCCACCCGCTGATCAATCAGTTTGATCCACTTGTCATCCGATCACCACGACGACTGTCGCCCAACGATGTCCACACCTGGACATCCTTGCCCGAAAGGGGGGAATCTGTAGCGTATGATCTATTCTCAAACTGATTTCTACATTAACCCAAACTAAACATAGAGTAACCCCGAGAGGCCTCCTGCGGCCAGATGCCGCTTTGGAATGCAAAAAGTCTCTCTGGGACCCACACAGGACTTACCCCTGCAATAAAAGAAACCTCTGATGACTGAACTTCTGGGAAACTTCATGATTAGTTCGTCAGCAGGGATCCAACACACACACACACACACACACACACACACACGCACACACACTTACTTTACGACACACACACACACACACACCCCCACGCTTACCTTACACACACAATGGAGAAACCCCTCTCTCTTCAATGTAACGTGTAATTATATGTAATTATTCCATGTCTAAATAGTGTGATGTTATTTTGTTTACATATATTGTGTTTAACTAACCTTAATGACTTTAAATAGTTTTAATCTAGCATATCATTTTAAATGTCTGTAACCAGGTTTTATTTGTAATATTCTTCACAAATCCATCGAATTTGGTATGTAGTTAATCGTCTCGAGATACCCGGATTGATTATGCATATCACATTGCAATGGGATACATCATTTCATGTTTTCACTTAATTTCATTTATAACACGGTATAAGCCAGCTCCTCCCTGGACATTTAAATTAGGGTCCGAGACCAGACAAAGAGAGTCATCCGGACATGCAAACCCAACTTCCTGATTGGCCCATAGCCCAAAGAGGCGTGTGCGCTGGTGTTGTTTTAAAACAACACCACGCTCACTTCACTCTCTTCTACTTCACCACTCTCCTCTTCCTCTTGGGATTTGAGAGTTAGACTTCAGAGTTTGACTTCACTTCTCAACTTCACTTCTTCCGGTTTCTCTCCCCCGGGGCCACGTGCCCCGGGAAGAGGAAGCCAGGATCTCTCTCTCTCCGGACACAAGATGCAACTACCTCCGGGCTCACGCCTTTCCAAACAACAACAAACCAGCGAACTCTACCCGACCTCGCACAAACTCTCAACCTTGAGGCCATGCAAGTATAGTTAATGACCTATATCTGCGTTAAGATTGGACCCCTGTGTTACAGGAGAATTAAGTTCATGCTGGTTCTGAAAAAGGCTAATTAGTTGTGTTTTTGTCTGCTTCCCTTTCTTTCATCACTTTCTCTCTATCCCTTTTCTCTCCCTGTATATAGATGTGTATATATGTATGTTTTGCTTAGAACTAGTCGTGTGTATCCATAGTCACAAATAGCTATTAAAATCTATTATCCCACGCTTGATTTTCTCTGTTTTTGGTCACGTGATGAGTCCCTTAAATACTGCATAAGATCTTCGTTACCCGCTCTATCTTTAATAATAAACTTCGTGAGTTAATTCTTCCTGGCCAGAAGGATAAACTCACTCTTTAGAGTTCATAAAGCTGATCTAGGCCACATACATAGTAATAATTAATTATAATCCGTTGTAATTAATTATCTATATGTATATGTGCACCTATATAAATTCCCTTTCATGGCTGATGTATATTTATAACTGGTCACGACACGCGTTGATTAGATATATAGATATATTTCACGCCACTCGAGCCAATTCCTCACATAAATTGGTGAATACATTTAAACGTGTTAAACATCTTTTTTTTATTTTGTTACATAAATTGTAACTGGTGGAGAATATTATTTTAAACGTTGCAGATTCATCTGAGTTACTACACATTCCTGTAGATAACGCGGGCACGCTTTAAAACTCGTCTCCTTTAAAAGGGTGCGTTGAATCCAAGCGTGCGCTTGTTTCGTTCCATGTTTAAAGTCGATCCATTTCATTATTCTGGCTTAAAGAATAATGCATAGTAATGCCCCTTTTGGTATAATTTACGCTACATCACCTTATCACTTGTCACTTTATACAATGTGCAATATATCTCTAATGGTGCAGTATATCTCTACTATGTGCAATGTATATATCAGAACACTTCTCAATAATCAAGGCATCACATTTATGTGCAATTATGTATATACTTTACAGTGTGTGCTGCTTATTGTTTATTTATTCTTTTTTAAAAATTTAAATTCCTTTTAGAGTTTTATGTTTAAATGCTCTTGTTGCTGTCTGAGAGTTGCCAAACGAAATTTCGCTGTATTGTATACAGTGACAATAATGTACCTTACTGTAACGAATCAAAGGCATTACTAGCATTATTCTTTTCCACCAGAATAATGAAATGGATCAACTTTAAACATGAAATGAAACAGAAGCGCACACTTGGATTCAACGCACCTTTTTAAAGGAGACGAGTTTTAAAGCGTGCCCGCCTTATCTACCAGAATGTGTAGTAACTCTGATGAATCTGCAACGTTTAAAATAATATTCTCCACCAGTTACAGTTTATGTAACAAATTAAAAGATGTTTAACACGTTTAAATGTATTCTCCAATTTATGTAAGGAATTAGCTCGACTGGCGTGAAATATATCTATATATCTAATCAACGCGTGTTGTGACCAGTTATAAATGTACATCAGCCATGAAAGAGAATTCATGTAGGTGCACATATACATATAGATAATTAACTACAACAGATTATAATTAATTATGACTATGTATGTGGCCTAGATCAGCTTTATGAACTCTAAAGAGTGAGTTTATCCTTCTGGCCAGGAAGAATTAACTCACGAAGTTTGTTATTACAGATTAGAGCGGGTAATCGAGATCTTATGTAGCGTTTAATTGACTCATCACGTGACCAAAAACAGAGAAAATCAAGCGTGGGATAATTGATTTTAATAGCTAGATATGATTATGGATACACATGACTAACTCTAAGCAAAACATACATGTATACACATCTATATACAGGGAGAGAAAAGGGATAGAGAGAAAGTAATGAAAGAAAGGGAGGCAGACAAAAACACAACTAATTAGCCTTTTTCAGAACCAGCACAAACTTAATTCTCCTGTAACACAGGGGTCCAATCTTAAACGCAGATATAGGTCATTAACTATACTTGCATAGCCTCAAGGTTGAGAGTTTGCGTGAGGTCGTGTAGAGTTCGCTGGTTCGTTGCGCCGTTTGAAAAGGCGTGAAGAGGTTGCATCCTTTGTCCGGGAGAGAGATCCTGGCTTCCTCTTCCCGGGGCACATGGCCCCGGGGGAGAGAAACCGGAAGGAGTGTAGGAGTGAAGTCTAACTCGGGTTGAAGTGTGTGGTGTTGTTTTAAAGACAACACCAATGCCTCATAGCATTGCCTCAATCATAGCCTCTTTGGGCTATGGGCCAATCAGGAAGTTGGATTTGCATGTCCGGATGAACTCTCTTTGTCTGGTCTCGGACCCTAATTTAAATGTCCAGGGAGGGGCCGGTTTATACCGTGTTATAAATGAAATTAAGAGAAACATGAAATAATGTGTCCCATTGCAATATGATATGCATAATCAATCTGGGTATCTCGAGACGATTAACTACATACCAAATTCGATGGACTTGTAAAGAATATTACAAATAAAACCTGGTTACAGACATTTAAAATGATATGCTAGATTAAAACTATCTAAAGTCATTAAGGTTAGTTACATAAACACACAATATATGTAAACAAGATAACATCACACTATTTAGACATCGAATAATTACATATAATTACACGTTACATTGAAGAGAGAGAGATTTCTCCATTGTGTGTGTAAGGTAAGCTTCTGTGTGTGTGTGTGCGCGTGCGCGCGCATGTGTATTTCCAGAAGAGGGGGCTGGCGTTCTTCTAATGTCCCACCAGTCCTTGGTCACCTCAGGGTGACCTTTAGGGAGGACATTTTCTCCTCTGGCCTGCTAATTCTGAGGCTAAATCATGTTACAGAGATTAGATCAGAGATTTACAGGCCCTTGGTCGGAGTTTTGGTGGACCCCTGCTGACGAACTAATCATGAAGTTTCCCAGACGTTCAGTCATCAAAGGTTTCTTTTATTGCAGGGGTAAGTCCTGTGTGGGTCCCAGAGAGACTTTTTGCATTCCAAAGGGCATCTGGCCGCAGGAGGCCTCTCGGGGTTACTCTAGGTCACCTGAGTGGTGAAACTTTCTATGTTTCGTTTGGGTTAATTTAGAAATCAGTTTGAGCATAGTCATACGCTACATTACCGTACCTTACCTTACCTTAAACTGTGGTTAATCACATCAGTATGTGTTGAGGGACACCTGTGGTTAGATTAGGTAGCCAAGTTAGCTAAGCATCTCTTTAGCTTTTGATGGAAAGTGCTCTTCTGTAGGTTATGTCCCCCATGAGTAAGCAATTGATGCTTATTCATATTAGTTTCATATTAATCTGTATGAAAGAAGTTAAAGGCAGAACTGTTATTAGTGAATTGGTATAAACTATTCCCTGGTCAAATCCCGATGTGGTTCAGCTAGGACTAGCCGCTTGTAAAATGGTGTGCTGAGTGTGGTGCTCAGTGTTGCCAACTTAGAGACTTTGTTACTAGATTTGGTGCATTTTAAACTCCTTTAGCAATTCTAATAAAAAAGGGAGGGATATTGAAAAATCTAGTGACTTTTTGAACACTCTGGAACTGGATACAGCTCCAGCTCATCACATATCACAGTTGCAGAGTTGAGAGAGCAGGTTCATCATTAATATGCAAATTAGTCTGACATCATCCAGCGACCTTTTGAGCATGGTCTGAAAAGAGTTGGCAACAGTGGTGCAGCTATTACACAGCAGTAAGTGTGTGTTCAAAGACAAAAAAGGAGCTAATTTAGAGCAACCTGAAACATGAAAGTAGTATATTCAAGTCATCATAAAAATATCAGTTGAGTGTGTGCATCAAACCACGCACATGCTAAAGCGGAATGCTTTTCCTGTAGCACATTAATCTGCAGCCAAATTTGTTTTTTTCTTTCTCCCTCTACTCTCCCTTTTCAGTATAATTGCATGGGGTGTTTGGAAAATAAATTTTCAGATAATACAGTATACTTATTGCTGTCTATGTAATGGTGATGCTCTTACCAATGCTGGTGCTTAATTTGTCATAATTATATGAAATTTATAGTCAGGATAATCCAAAAGCAGCTGATTGCTGATGCTGTTATAGCCGTACAAGAAATTAACTTGAGAATTAAATCTAACAGTATTGTAAACCGAAGAAATCGAATGTTTGTGATGGTCAGTTTTCAGTTTGGGACTGCTGATACATGTTTTGGGACAGTTCTGAGATAGTTCTTTGAAAGTTGCAAAACAAAAAATACCAGCTACCAGAAGCAAATATATTTCACATCCAGTCAGGTGAATTTTATTTGCATTTAGTCTGACCGCTGCTTTATCGTAGGAAATAGAAAATCGTGTTTCAGGTGTCTCCTGTATTTCTGTAGCAGGTGTTAAAAAGCATATGGTACAGCTAAACTATGGCTGTTGGTACCCTTGAAATCCATATAAATGCCTTTATGACGGTAAAATGAAAGCCTTTTTTTTTTTTTTTTTTTTTTTTTTTTCCATTTTTTAAAATATAGATATAGTGTTTTAATGGACATTGTCATAAAGCAGCTTTAAAGAAAGTCAGGTTATAAAATTTTTATTTAAATTTTTCCCTAAATTTGCATTGTCTGTAAAATATGTGTCACAGAAATGTATAATTTTTCTACATAATCTCAATTTTGTTCAATGTAATTGTTCCAGTGCTTGAGTGGAATGAGTGTTCGGTTGCATGTGCGGTCACTGAAATTAGGGTTTTCATTTGACTTGCCCTCGTAAACTTTTTAGCTCTACCCACTTAAATATCCATATATTACTTAAGATACTTGCAGAAAATCATCAGAAAATTGATGTCAAATTACTCAGAGGAATGTGATGTTTAAGATATAAATAAAATAAAATTTTATATCTAAATTGAATATACAAATTAATTGGATATTGTCAGGCTGTTTTGACTACATCATCAAAAATCCAGCACCTGTCTATGTGCCCTGTATTTCTCATGCAGGTATTAACAAATTTCTAGAGCATGCTGATAAAATTCAGAGTTCATTATGGTGTCTGGCAAGAGGTTTTTAAAGTCTTTGAAAAGGTTTTAAAAAACTTTTTTTTGTGTAGCAAATGTGACCATTCTGTTTTTGTCAACATGGCATTATAATTCATAATTCATTGTTTCACCAATGATGGCAAGTCGTCCTGGTCCAGATGCAGCAAAACAGTCCCAAACCATGATACTACCACCGGCATGTTTCTCAAATGGGATAAGGTTCTTATGCTAGAAATCAGTATTTTCCTTTTTCCAAACATAACCCTTCTCATTTAAACCAAAAGTTAAATTTTGGTCTCATCTATCCACAAAACATTTTTCCAATAGCCATCTGGCTTGTCCATGTGCAAACTGCAGCATGGCAGTAATGTTCTTTTTGGACAGCAGTGGCTTTCTCCTTGCAATCCTGCCATGCACACCATTATTATTCAGTGTTCTCCTGATGGTGGACACATGAACATTAAAGGATTCTCTAACACTGGCTAATGTTAGTTGCTAAGAAGTTAAGTTAGGAGCTGTCCGTCGGGGAGGCGGAGGTGCGGCTGTCGTCCGTCGGGGAGGCGGACGAGCTGCAGCTGCCCCCTTGGAAGTTCAGTGCCAACGCCCAGCGTCGTGGGGGATCGCTTCCCAGTTAGCTGAGAACCAGAGGACATTGTGGCTGTGGACCGAAGTGTTTTTTCTCTCTCTCTCCGAAAGGGCGGGAGGGGATGTACGTCTTTGTCTACTTTTAGGGCTTGAAAATGTGATGATGTTTTAGGCCACATTTATGCAGATATATAGAAAATACACAAGCTTTCAAGCACCATTGTACTAAATATCCAAATTATATTAACTGCTCACCTGCAAATATAGGGCCAAAGTTGGTGACACAGTCATGTGAAAAAATAAGTAATTTTTTTTTTTTAGACATATTTGGACAAGCAAACAATTGATCCTCTTTGAAACAGTGCCTATTAATAATGGTGATAATCTATCAAATGACACACAAAATGTACAGTTTGTAGTAATTTTCACAATTTAAATTAACAAAAAAAGAGACCTGTCACATGGAAATTGTAAGTACACCCCTACATTAAAATTAGCAAGGCAAACTTTATGAAGGATGATGTTTTACAGCTCCAGGGTCCCTGTGTGATCCTGATCCTGAGCTCTGGTAACTGTCTGTGATGTGTTTTGCATATTCTCCCGGTGTCTGTGTGGGTTGTCTCAAGTTTCAACCCATCTCCCAAAAACATGCTGACAGGTGCATTGGCCATTGACCCAAAGTGTGAATGACTGTATGAATGTGTGTTTGCATGCCTGTGATGGACTGGTGTCCAACCTCACCTCCAGTGTTCCTGTGTACCCTGATCAGGATTAAGCGGTTACTGAACTGCTTATTTCCCTTATTTTATTTCAGGTAATTAGTTCAATAAAGACAGGTACTCATGTCAGTTAGGTAGAATCTGTACATATGTTAAGCATAAATATACACAGACTAATAAAATTCATTAACCCATATATAGTGTTTCACAGACAGCAATTCATTCCGGAGTCAAATTTAACTTTTTAAGTTTGTGCAACTGTCATAGTAGTATGTCAGACAGATGCTTGTTTAGATGTTCTGAAAGATAATCACACTCATCTCTTGCACCAATGTGTAATTTTTCTCCATAATGTTGATCATAAAGCTGCTCTGACACAGCAAATGAGTTTACACTTAAGAGGTTTTACACCAGTGTCTCATCTCCCAGAATGAGAGAGACTGAGAGTTGCTGCAGCCTTTATTGTTGTTGATTAATTTACATCAGTGTAACAGTCCATGGTCCTTTGTCACTTTTCTGCATATTTAAGTAGAATAACTGCTTCAGTACATATTTGTATAATGCTATTGCATTAACAGTAGGCACCCAGATGTAGATTTGCACTCACCAAGCACTTTATTAGGAACACCTGTACACCAACTCATTCATGCAAGTATCTATTCAGCCAGTCATGTGGCAGCAGTGAAGTGCATAAAATCATGCAGATACGGGCCAGCAGCTTTGGGTAATGTTCACAGCAACCATCAGAATGGGGAACAATGTGATCTCAGTGATTTTGACCGTGGCATGATCGTTGGTGCCAGACGGGCTGGTTTGAGTATTTCTATAGTATTGAAAAAGAGTATTGAAAACCTGGGATATTCACAAACAATAGTCTAGAATTTACTCAGAATGGTGGAATAATTAAAAAAAAAAATCCAGTAAGTAGCAGTTCTGTTCATGAAAACACCTTGTTGATGAGGGAGGTTTACAGAGAATAGCCAGACCGGTTCAGGCTGACCGAAAGGCTACAGTAACTCAGATAACCACTCTGTACAATTGTGGTGAGCAGAAAAGCATGTCAGAATGCACAATGTGTCGAACCTTAAGGCGGATGGGCTACAACAGCAGAAGACCATGTTGAGTTTCACTTCTGTCAGCCAAGAACAGAAAGTTGAGGCTTAGTGGGCACCGGCTCACCAAAACTGGACTGTTGAAAACCTGAAAAACCTAGTTGGGTCTGAGGAATCTCGATTTCTGCTGAGGCATACAGATGTTAGGGTCAGAATTTGGCCCCAACAGCATGAATCCATGGTCCCATCCTGCCTTATGTCAACAGTCCAGGCTGGTAGAGGTGGTGTAATGGTGTGGGGAATGTTTTCTTGGCACACTTTGGGTCCATTAATACCAATCAATCATGGCTTGAATGCCACAGTCTGTTTGACTATTGTTGCTGACCTACTTGCATGAGTGAGTCTGTCTTTCAGGGGTGTTATGCAATGCCATCCTTTGTATTTAGTATTTCCTTTGTATTACTTAGTATTTCCTTTGTATTATTTTTAACTGTTTAGTGCTCAAAATATTTGTATCTGAGTGTTTCGATTTTTTTTTTCCAAATCTCTATGCCTTGAAAACAGTGAAATAAAACAGGGCTGTTGGTAGTCATTTTTCATTCACAATTATACATTTTAAAAATTATTTATTAACTTTTTTATTTATGTAACTTTGTTCAACTCCTGAACTAAATGTCCTGTGGAACTTTATGCCAAGCTTTCTATCTTCTATGTAATGTGACCAAGTAAATAAGCTGTTTCAAAAAACATCTTTACCCAAATCAAGAAACTGTTATTTACAGTTGACTGTTGACAGTAGATTTGTTACTTTCCAGAAAGATCAGAAAGGTTCGGTGGACATGTTATCAGAATCTTCTAAAGCTGAGGCAGAGTTCCATACATACAGCTTGTATAAATAAAAACATTTCTATTGTTTGTACATGAATAGGGTAGAAATGTTTTTTAGGTTGAGTAAGGCAGTGTTTAGGTCTGGCTACTGAAGCAAACCACTGACCAAAAAAAAGTGAATAGTCCATTTCTGATGCATATAAAGTTAATGAACCAGATCTTTGTTTTGTGAGCAGGGTTGCCAGGTTCGGCTTATAGTGTCTGTGTATTGCAAGATCGATACTGCAAATCAGAAATGCACACCACTGTTAACTTGTTAACAGTTTGAATCTGTATTTATGTTTGTTTAGGACACACTATCTGTTCAATCCAAATAATGTATTCATATTTGTTTGTTCTCCTAGTGTGCATTAGTAACTATCCTACAAGGTTGTAGGAAATTATTTAATAAAATAATAGTTTGCTCTTAAAGTTTAATTTAATTTAACAATGGACATTGTCACAAAACAGCTTTACAGAAATAAATAGATTCAGGATATAAATTTTAAATCTATGAATTTATCCTTAATGAGCAAGCCAGAGGCAATGGTGGCAAGGGAAAACTCCTTGAGACGATATGAGGAACCTTGAGAAGAACCAGACTCAAAAGGGGGAACCCATCCTCATCTGCGTGACAACAGAATTATGAATAAATCTCTTCTATAACTGTGTACTACATGGTCAAAAAGTGCAGTTGTACAGCCAGGAAATTCATTACAGTTTTCACATGATTGTTGAACAAAACTTGTCCTACTTGAAACTAGGCTATTCTTTGTTCTAAAAAGCTGAATGCAGTCATTAATTATTTTGTTCTCTCTCCTGAACCAGTTCATCATGTACTCTCAGATTTTTAACCTAATATTTCTTCTCTTGTTGACGTAGATAAGCTAAATGGCCACATATCACGCTTGGAGAAACAGCTATCCCAGAAAGCCTTCTGTGTGTGTCTGCTCACTCAGAGCCTGTCCAGCATAGCAGAGCATGTATGTAAGGTAGGATGAACAATATTCATTTATCAGTATTCATTTATCAATAGTAATAAATACTAATAGTAACAAATAGAAAATAGGAATAATTAAAAATAGTAACTCTATACAGATTTCCAGTAATCATAAGTAACAACAACAAAAAAAATAGTGAAATATAATTTAATCATTATTCAGGAGACATTTCAGTATTTATATGAAAAAGAAACACACAGAAATATAGTAGACAGTATAGGAATATAATTGACATCAATTGACCTGACATATAAAGTCAGAATATACTAGTTTTATACAAGTCATTATGGGGGCATGGTGGCTTAGTGCACATTTGCCTCACACCTCTGGGTATGGGGGATCAAATCCCGCCTCCACCCTGGGTGAGCGGAGTTTGCTTCAGGGGTTTCCTCCGGGTACTCCTGTTTCCTCCCCCAGTCCAAAGACATGCGTTGTAGGCTAATTGTCCATAGTGTGTGAATGTGTGTGCAGTTCTGCCCTGCGATGGGTTGGCACCTCGTCCAGGGTGTCCCCTGCCTTGTGCCCCGAGATCCCTGGGATAGGCTCAAGGCTAGCTATGAGCAGATGGTGCGGCATAGGAAGATGGAGCAATGACTTCAAGAGAGGGTGGCAGTCCAGCTAACATAGTAAGCAGCAGTATATTGAGCAGCGACCAGCAGCAGTATATTGAGGGAGACCACAGAATCATGTTAGGCATACTTAGCCACAGGCCCATTGTGGGACTGAGCCAAAGTGCCATGAGATACTACACTCTGTGGGGATATAAGATAATGGGTGGTATGACAAGGGAGAACCACTCAACCATGTTAGTGGCAAGTATTCACAAAAACTCGTAATATAGTGCTGAGGGACGATGCACCAGGCAAAGGACTGTCCTACTTCTGGTTGGAGTTCTCATCACCTGAAAACCACTCACCGCTATTGAGGATGGCCCCACATGGGCAGCCTAAAGATCAATGAGATTACTGTGGATGGTACCACTTAGAAACCATGAAGATGGCTTAGGACTGCAATTATTAAGAACAGTATGGTAATGGTTTTTGAAACCTGACAAGCCCAAGAATCAATTAAACTGGTCCAATTCTTAAATCTTTGGGTTTATTTTTGTCTCTCACCATGGGGTAATAGAAAAATGTATGCATTTTATTAAACGTTAAGTTTCATTTTGGTATATTTACATGGTTTATATTTATTGAATACATTATATTTTCGTTAATATTTATTTTATGCAGTTATTTTCCCCATTCTCTTGAAGGGTCCCAATAATTATTGAATTGTCTATATTGATGATGAGGTGTGTACTGTATTCCATGAATATAAAATGTATCCAGAATTATAATTATAGGATTATTATTAGTATTAATACTTATTAGAATTATTAGACTTATAATTAATAATAAACAGGCCTGGTCAGTCTTTTACACTGTCCAATCAGTCATTTGAACACACAAATCAAAACCAAGGGGACAAAAACTTGCTGAAAAATGACTAAGTGTACCCTCTCTGATATCTTTGTTTTCCCCCTGGAAAGAAATCTTTGGCCGATATTCCTGTTCAACTGATTGCTTCTTCTGTGATAAAGCTTCTGAAAATATGCATTGGCCATTGTCCCTTCACGCTACTGGAAGCTGGTACATTACCTCATCTTATTGGCTGTTACAAGGTTCAGCAGTGCACTATCGACCTACTAGGTGGCCTCACTGTTTATGCAGGTAAGAAAATTAGGATATACTGTTTCTGTGTTATTGTTCCCTGAGTCAAAAAGAAATTTGATGTACAGTTGCAATCAAAATTATTCAACCCCCATTGCAAATCAGGTTTATTGTCAAAATTTACAGACTTTCAGCTGTTTGCAATGAACAAATCAAACAAAAGCAATTGAAATACTTCAACACAATGAATGCTTCAAGTGGTTTCCCCAAATTCAACTGAAAATGCAACTTATAATGACCTCCAGTCTCAAAATTATTCAACCCCCTGAATAGAATCCCTCACAACAGCACAAATATGCAAAGCAGGAGTTGTCTCAAGCACACCTGATGCAACTAATCAAGGGCTTCATTAGTTGCACCAGGGGTGCTTGAGCTGGAACACATGAAATATCTGAAATGGCTAGGGGCAGAAAATACATGAAATACCTGGACGGGGCAGAAAAAGGAAGCTATCAACGGGTGCAACCAGATTTCTGAGAAGGCAGGTTGTGAAAAACCCTTGAGTGACTGCAAAAGACCTGCAGCAAGACTTGGTGTCAACAGGCACTGAGGTTTCAGTGAGCACAGTATAGCATGTACTAAATACAGAAGGTTTCCATGCCAGAACTCCAAGACGTACACCACTACTGACCCAAAAGCACAAGAAAAGTCGGCTCAAAATCATATAAATAAGCCAAAAAAAATTTGGGATTCTGTTCTGTGGACTGATGAAACAAAACTGGAACTTTTCAGCACGATGGATCAGTGGTATGTCTGGAGAAAGAAGAATGAAGAAAGAACACTGTCCACAGTCAAGCATGGTGGTGGCTTGGTGATGCTCTGGGGCTGCTTTGCATCCTCTGGCACTGGAAACCCGCAGTGTGTGGAAGGCAAGATGGATTCATTGAAGTATCAGGAAATCCTAGGAGAAACTATCATGCCGTCTGTGAGGAAGCTGAAGCTTGGGCATCATTGGACCTTCCAACAGGACAATGATCCCAATCATATCTCAAATTCCACCTAGGCTTGGTTGAAGAAGTAGTCCTGGAAGATTCTACAGTGGCCATCACAGTCACCTGACTTTTTGATTTGAAGAAGGCGGTTGCAACACGCAGACCCAAGAATATTACTGAACGGAAGGCAATTGCTCATGAGGAATGGGCTGAGATTCCTCAGGAACTCAGTACTAAAGATGCTTGCCATGAAGGGGTTGAATAATTTTGAGACTGGAGAAGTCATTATAAGTTGCATTTTCAGTTGAATTTGGAGAAATCACTTGAAGCATTCGTTGTGTTGAGCTACAGTGAGGGGAAAAAAGTATTTGATCCCCTGCTGATTTTGTACGTTTGCCCACTGACAAAGAAATGATCAGTTTATAATTTTAATGGTTGGTGTATTTTAACAGTGAGAGACAGGATAACAACAAAAAATCCAGAAAAACACATTACAAATAAGTTATACATTGATTTGCATTTTAATGAGTGAAATAAATATTTGATCCCCTATCAATCAGCAAGATTTCTGGCTCCCAGGTGTCTTTTACACAGGTAACGAGCTGAGATTAGGAGCACTCTCTTAAAGGGAGTGATTGTAGACCTACACAAGGCTGGAATGGGCTTCAAGACCATGGCCAAGCAGCTTGGTGAGAAGGTGACAATAGTTGGTGCGATTATTCGCAAATGGAAGAAACACAAAATAACTGTCCGTCTCCCTCGGTCTGGGGCTCCATGTAAGATCTCACCTTGTGGAGTTTCAATGATCATGAGAACAGTGAGGAATCAGCCCAGAACTACACAGGAAGATCTTGTTAATGATCTCAAGGCAGCTGGGCCCATAGTCACCAAGAAAACAACTGGTAACACATTATGCCGTGAAGGACTGAAATCCTGCAGTGCCCACAAGGTCCCCCTGCTCAAGAAAGCACATGTACAGGCCCGTCTGAAGTTTGCCTGAATGATTCAGAGGAGAACTGGGTGAAAGTGTTGTGGTCAGATGAGACCAAAATCGAGCTCTTTGGCATCAACTCAACTTGCCATGTTTGGAGGAGGAGGAATGCTGCCTATGACCCCAAGAACACCATCCCCACCGTCAAGGGGAGAGGACAACTGCACCGCATCAAAGGGACGATGGATGGGACCATGTACCATCAAATCTTGGGTGAGAACCTCCATCCCTCAATCAGGGCATTGAAAATGGGTCGCGGATGGGTATTCCAGCATGACAATGACCCAAAACACACAGCCAAGGCAACAAAGGAGTGGCTCAAGAAGAAGCACATTAAGGTCCTGGAGTGGCCTAGCCAGTCTCCAGACCTTAATCCCAGAGAAAATCTGTGGAGGGAGCTGAAGGTTCGAGTTGCCAAACGTCAGCCTCGAGACCTTAATGACTTGGAGAGGATCTGCAAAGAGGAGTGGGACAAAATCCCTCCTGAGATGTGTGCAAACCTGCTGGCCAACTACAAGAAATGTCTGACCTCTGTGATTGCCAACAAGGGTTTTGCCACCAAGTACTAAATCGAAGGGTTCAAATACTTATTTCACTCATTAAAATGCAAATCAATTTATAACTTTTTTGAAATCCGTGTTTCTGGAATTTTTTGTTGTTATTCTGTCTCTCACTGTTAAAATACACCTACCATTAAAATTATAGACTGATCATTTCTTTGTCAGTGGGTAAACGTACAAAATCAGCAGCGGATCAAATACTTTTTTCCCTCACTGTATTTCAATTGCTTTTGTTTGATTTGTTCATTGCAAACAGCTGAAAGTCTGTAAATTCTGACAATAAACCTGACCTGATTTGCAGTGGGGGTTGAATAACACTTCACAATCCGATCCGATTCCGATAATCTGATTCCAAAACAATTCTTGATATATCACCACCTTGGAATTGTAAGGTTCTATCTGCATTCTGAGCGGTTTTGAGATATTGAGCTTCAGAGATTTTGCATTCCATATAGCAAAAATGATATGGGGAATAAGTCTCTTTCTTACATGAAAATGACGGAGACCCTAATTGTATTCTAAATGTACAAAATCCTCTCAAATTTTGGAACAGGTCAAATGCAGATAAAATCTTCTAATTCTAAAAAAAAATCACTTTCCGCTTGGAATTATAAGGTTCTATCTTGCAAAACATTAATTGAAGCAATAATTTTCAAGGAACACAAACAGTCGACTTATAATTTGTTTTAAAACATAAAATTAGTGTTGTAACAATGTGTCTACATGTATGAGAAAGTTAAATTTAATGCTTTCTATGTCAGTTATTTCATATTTTATGACAAATCGTCTTTTTCTTGTTCAAAAGCCTTGCAAGTCGAGCATAAAAGGCAGTGCTAAATATTTTGTCAAGTGCAGATGTTAATTTTAGGTAGGAATATGGTGGTTAATTAAACACATTATTGCAGGAACCATTAGTTTAAGTTTCCTTTGGTTTAGATAGAAAGCAGCTACTGTATTACATCTGACCAGGACTTTATTCCACAGAAAGTGGGACAGGTAAAATGGCTTTCTCTCTAGAGATCAGTATGGCTGAAATAACATGCTAACATTTATTGTTGTAATTAAGACCCCATCAATTAAAATGTTAATATTGTAAAATCTGACATTTTAAGACTTTAAAAACTGTAAGAAAACAGACAATGCTTCAGCAAAATTGTTTCACAAAGTTTAATAAACAATGAAAAATGTTTCACTGACTACATACAGCTCAATACAAGTACACAGGATGGATCAAGGTTATATAACCTCCCTCGTTCGACAATGACATGACTGGAATAAAGCAAATGGACTTCAAAACCCAAACCTATCCTTTACTGCTTGCCTCTTAATGTTAGGAATTAGGAAGCTAGCGCTGCTGGCTAGTGCGGTATCTAATTATGAAAATAAATTCCTCAGCAAGACTTAAAACAAAAAAAGACTGAACTTGCCTGGAATTTGTGCTACTGTCCTTGATGAAATCATCAATAAAATAAATCGATCATGAGGTTTCTTATAAACGTTGCGTTGCGTTGCGTTGCAAGTCTTCAGTTTTCCCGCTGTCACAGAGCAGTGTGGCGACATGACAAAGAAAGCTGATCCTGATTAGTCCTCTTGTGTGCATTCGAAGTGTTGATTGGCTCACATATAGAACCTTATAGAGCCAAGTTATAGTTTGACTTTGTAGATAGAACCTTTTTGTTTTCCAAATAAACCGTCCCAAAATGTACACTTTTTTTTTTTTTTTTTTTTAAATCACAATGTTGTCACAGAATAAGAATATGTGAATAACTCAATTTTGACAAAACTGTCAGATAGAACCTTATAATTCCAAGGTAACGATACATTTTTTCCTAATTAATTCTTCTGCTGTGAAAGCTGTGTTACTTGCTCAAGGGTCCTTTGAATGAAACTGGCAGTGGCCGCGATCGGAACAGAAGGCTGTTTCTCCAGCTCAACGTTAATTTTTTTCTGCACAGTCGTGATTTGAATTGAACGCAGAATCGATTCTGAATTTTTGATAATCGATTCAGAATCGTTAGAGAAAGAATCGCAATGCATCGATTTCTTTTTTTTTTTTTTCTTTTCCTTTTTTTTCTTCCACCCCTTTATATACAATGGGTATACAAAAGAATCACCCCCCTTTAAAATAATCACATTTTGTTGCTTTTCAGCCTGAAATGAAGACGAACACAGTTTTTGTTTTATCCAGCTTTATTTACTCAGTGCAGCTTATAACATTGAAGTGAAAGATATAACACCAACATGTCAGGAAAAAAAATAAAGAAATAAAAAACCAGAATCACTGAGTTGGAAAAAGGATCACCCCCTTGCTTTAATCTGCCTTAATTTTTTTTAATTACAGCCTTTAGTCTGTTGGGATACGTCTCTACTAACTTTGAACATCTAGACTTTGCAATATTTGCCCACTCTTCTTTGCATAACTGCTCAAGTTCAGTTAAATTTGGGTAGCAGATTTTCCTCAAGAATTTGACGGTATTTTGCCCCATGCATTTTCCTTCTATCCTGACAAGTGATCCAGTCCCTGCTGCAGAGAAACACCCCCATAACAGGATATTACCACCTCCATGCTTTACTGTAGGAATGGTGTTATTTGGATGGTGAGCTGTATTGGGTTTACGCCAGACATATCGTTTGGTGTTGAGGCCAAATAATTCAATTTTAGTCTCATCTGACCATAACACCTTTTTCCATGTGGCCTCAGAATCTTCAAGGTGTATTCATGTGGCCTTTCTTGAGGAGTGGCTTTTTTCTTGCAGCCCTCCGATACAAGCCACATTTGTGGAGAATTTGTGATATTGTTGTCACATGCACACAATGACCACTCTTTGCCATAAATACCTGCAACTGCTTCAGAGTTGCTGTAGGCCTCTTCGTACATGGGAGATCTCCTGGGGAAAACTAAGGTTGCTGCTGGAAGTGGTATTAGGAAGGCCAGCAGGTGGTGCTCTCCCTGTAGTCTGTGTGGGTCCTAATGCCCCAGTATAGTGACGGGGACACTATACTCTAAATAGAGCACCGTCCGTCGGATAAGACGTTAAACTGAGGTCCTGACTTTCTGTGCTCATTAAAAATCCAAGGACACTTCTCGTAAAGAGTAGGGGTATAACAATGGTGTCCTGGTGAAACTCCCCCATTGGCTGTTATCTATCATGGCCCCCCTAATAATCTCCATCCCTCAATTGGCTATATCACTCTCTTCTCCTCTCCACCAATAGCTGGTGTGTGGTGGGCGTTCTGGCACACTATGGCTGCCGTTGCATCATCCAGGTGGATGCTACACACTGGTGGTGTTTGAGGAGATTTCCCCCCATACTATGTAAAGCGCTTTGAGTGTCTAGAAAAGCGCTATATAAATGTAACGTATTATTATTATTATTATTATTATTATTATTATTATTGGTAGCCTCTCTGACCAGTTTCCTCCTGGCTCTTTCATCCAGTTTGGAGCGACGTCCTGATCCAGGGAGGGTCGGTGTTGTACCAAATACCTTCCACTTATTAATACTAGACTTCACTGTGCTTCTAGGCATTGATAAAGCCTTTGAATTTTTTTTGTATCCATCTCCTGACTTGTGCCCATCCACAACTTTATCCCGGAGATCTTTTGACAGTGCCTTGTCACCCGTAGTTGATTGATTGCTTCAGTTGCACTACAAAATGCTCCAGGAAAGCTCTTTTCATGCTGAGCTAATCAAAATGACCACAGCTGATCACAGTTGAAAGTCAAATGGCTTTGTGTGCCATTGAGAAGGTGAAAGGTGAATGTCTTTGCATGGCCTAGTCAGAGCCCAGACTTAAACCTCATTTGAAAATCTGTGGAATGACTTGAAGACTTCAGTCCACAAATGGTCACCATCAAATTTAAATGAACTTGAGCAGTTCTGCAAAGAAGAGTGGGCAAATATTGCAAAGTTAGTATTGACATATCCCAACAGACTAAAGGCTGTAAAAAAAATAAAATTAAATTAAATAAATAATAAATTAAAGCAAGGGACTGATCCTTTTTCCAACTCAGTGATTGTTTTTTTGTTTTTTATTTTTTTCTGACATGTTGGTGTTATATCTTTCAGTTGGATGTTATAAGTTGCACTGAGTAAATACAGCTGGATAAAACAAAAGCTGTGTCCATCTTCATGTCAGCCTGAAAAGCAACAAAATGTGATTATTTTAAAGGGGGGTGATTTCTTTTCTATACCCACTGTATGCTGTACACAGCTGCTGTGTGTACATAGGTTCTCATGCGATACATCTTTTGAAAGCTAGGATTCTTGTGATTTGATTGATATAAACCTTTTCAAGATACAATCACAGCAGCAGCTACAATCAACGTATCTGCCAGACCATCAACATACACACACTTACAATACTGAGGCAACTTCGCAAACTTTAGCTAGCACATTAGCAGAGGTCTACAACTGAGCCACAACACAAAACTCCGCATTTGAACAGTCAATAGCAGATACTTCATGAAATAATCAAACAGGTTCTGATTCAGAAGCACAAGATTGTCTGAGCAAAGTGGGAATCGCTCCACTTTTCAGGAAAAGCCTGCCTTGAACTCTTCCAGGCTCAGGAAGCTATTCTGTGTAAAATGCTTGAGCACAAGCAAACGTTCGGGTTGTACTGCTCAGGAACAGCATTATAAATAAACAGTAACCACTGATTTCATCTGTTTTCGGAAGGCTAAACAAAGAGCGTCTCCACGACATGGTGCATGAATTCACTGAAGCCTCACCTTCTTTTTTCGTGCCTGCCTTTGGGCGGGATTATGCTGATGGTGCACTTTGTGACGTAGAGAAATTACAGAAGTAAATCTGGACTTCGAACGACGCGTTTTGGGCAGGTCTGGAGCAGTGCTCTCTGTTAGATAAAATAAATTCCTTTGAGGGAGACTATGAGCTTTGGGACTTTGCAGAGCTTATACATGCAAACAGATACATTACACACCCAAACAAAAGGAAAACAGGAAAAATCATGATATAACCCCTTTAACAATAGCTTGTGTTCTGGTGTGTTTTTGGGTGCAAAGGTCAACTGATGACGAGTGTGGGTGCTAAAAAATTGTAGCAAAGGAGTAAAGCTTTGGCAGAGTAGAAGATATACAGTATATCACAAAAGTGAGTACACCCCTCACATTTTTGTAAATATTTTATTATATCTTTTCATGGGACAACACTGAAGAAATGACACTTTGCTACAATGTAAAGTGGTGAGTGTACAGCTTGTATAACAGTGTAAATTTGCTGTCCCCTCAAAATAACTCAACACAGCCATTAATATCTAAACCGCTGGCAACAAAAGTGAGTACACCCCTAAGTGAAATTGGGCCCAAAAATTGGGCCCAAAGTGTCAATATTTTGTGTCGCCACCATTATTTTCCAGCACTGCCTTAACCCTGTTGGGCATGGAGTTCACCAGAGCTTCACAGGTTGCCACTGGAGTCCTCTTCCACTCCTTCATGACGACATCACAGAGCTGGTGGATGTTAGATACTTTGCGCTCCTCCACCTTCCATTTGAGGATGCCCCACAGATGCTCAATAGGGTTTAGGTCTGGAGACATGCTTGGCCAGTCCATCACCTTTACCCTCAGCTTCTTTTGCAAGGCAGTGGTCATCTTGGAGGTGTGTTATCATGTTGGAATACTGCCCTGCGGCCCAGTTTCCGAAGGGAAGGATCATGCTCTGCTTCAGTATGCCACAGTACAGCCGTGGCCAAAAGTTTTGAGAATGACACAAATATTAATTTTTACAAAGTCTGCTGCCTCAGTTTTTATGATGGCAATTTGCATATACTCCAGAATGTTATGAAGAGTGATCAGATGAATTGCAATTAATTTCAAAGTCCCTCTTTGCCATGAAAATGAACTTAATCCCAAAAAAACATGTCCACTGCATTTCAGCCCTTCCACAAAAGGACCAGCTGACATCATGTCAGTGATTCTCTCGTTAACACAGGTGAGAGTGTTAATGAGGACAAGGCTGGAGATCACTCTGTCATGCTGATTGAGTTAGAATAACAGACTGGAAGTTTTAAAAGGAGGGTTGTGCTTGAAATTATTGTTCTTCCTCTGTTAACTATGGTTACCTGCAAGGAAACATGTGCAGCCATCATTGCTTTGCACAAAGAGGGATTCACAGGCAAGGATATTGCTGCTAGTAAGATTGCACCTAAATCAACCATTTATCGGATCATCAAGACCTTCAAGGAGAGAGGTTCAACTGTTGTGAAGAAGGCTTCAGGGCGCCCAAGAAAGTCAAGCAAGCGCCAGGACCATCTCCTAAAGTTGATTCAGCTGCGGGATCGGGGCACCACCAGTGCAGAGCTTGCTCAGGAATGGCAGCAGGCAGGTGTGAGTGCGTCTGCACGCACAGTAAGGCGAAGACTTTTGGAGGATGGCCTGGTGTCAAGAAGGGCAGCAAAGAAGCCACTTCTCTCCAGGAAAAACATCAGGGACAGACTGCTATTCTGCAAAAAGTACAGGGATTGGACTGCTGAGGACTGGGGTAATGTCATTTTCTCTGTTGAATCCCCTTTCCGATTGTTTGGGGCATCTGGAAAAAAGCTTGTCCGGAGAAGAAAAGGTGAGCGCTACCATCAGTCCTGTGTCATGCCAACAGTAAAGCATCCTGAGACCACTCATGTGTGGGGTTGCTGTTAAATTGACAACAGTAGTTTGAGTCCCAAAAAGCTCAACATGCCATATTGCGTGGTGGGTGGTGTGATGTCCACTATGGCACACACACGCTCAGAGGTGAGTCGCCTTGTCCCTGGGAAATGCAGAGGCCCAGATATTGCACAAGTGTTTGGCAGGGCTGAAGTTTTGTGAGAGTAGCCTTAAACCCACATTGAGCTAGGTGTGTCAGGAGTTTGCAAGAGCCTTCTTTGCAAAGTTCATTTCCGTCTGCCGACAGCAAAATGTCATCCGCATATTTTACCAGGCAGCAGCCTTCCAGTAGAAAGAGTGATGAGAGGGCTTGATGCGCCACAGACAAGAACACAGCAGGAGAGTCAATGAAACCCGGAGGAACATGGGTCCAAGTGTACTGCTGATTTTTAAATACACAAATACATCCTTCCCATGATCATACATACATTGATTTGGTGTAATTTTGGACTGACCATTTCCACCCACAGCGTTAGGTCCTATTGTCCAATTAATAAAAGGGTATCAGGTTTTACTATGTTGAAATACATAGTAACAGAGTCTCTCATGATGCCTGCATTCACGGAAAACACCACAGACTAAAACGACGGTGATATTTTCAACCTAGTATAGTTTCTTTTGAAGTGCTCTGTCTTTGCTGAATCACGTCGCTCTCTCTCTACAAGGCCTGCGTTCGTGGAAACACTGCGGACTAAAACACTAGAGGCAGAAAATAAAATATTACTTACCTCCATCCAGATATTCGACCTCTGACACCACTAAACTGTTAAGATTTCACTGATAACAGCCTCAGAATTAAATTCTTGGACCCACGCTGCTGTTACCCTCTCAGTACCAAGCTCAGGAAGAAATCACACAGAAAACAGATTTCAGTGAAAGCTTCTGTCTAGGCACCATTGAGAGGCCCCTTAGAAGTTCTAATGGAGCTGTTTTGTACTTTCTTTTTGGATTTTGAATTTCTTTTTGGAGTTGCAGGGTCCATATTGAATGGCAGCAATAACGGAGGATGTCCTACAGAAAACTAAAGTGATAAACTAGTGGTGGTTTCTTTCTTGTGACAGCTTCAAAGTTATTGCTTAGGCCATTTCTTAAGTTTTTCAAGTAGACTTTTGGTCCTTTGACTCTGGGCAATTAATAATAGTGACTTTACGTGGAGGCTCTGGCTTTGTGGCCCTCTGACTCCTTTGGCCCCTGTTCCTGTGCCCAGTAGTCCATTCCGTAATCCATCATTGGGTATAGGCAATTAATGAATGTTGCAGTGAACTGTCTTTCCTAAGGAACAAAATTTCCTAATTCTTAAGGCACCTTGAACCAGAGACTCTAAATTGACTATGAAAGCTTTATGCAATAGAACAATATTTACAGTGATAAATGTGTTGCAAATGCTTTGGAATGGACAAATGTTTTTTTTGTCATTTCCCAGAGAGCATGGACTTAGTTCAGGAGGCATTTGTAGTTCTTATGCAGTATCTGCAGTGTCCTGACTCACATGCTACAGTAAGTGTGCTATCAATCACAATGAATGGTGTGATTCTGTATTGAATTACATTCATGATGTTATTAACAATGTTTATGTATGTTTTGTTTCTGCTGCATTGCAAATGAGGGTTATTCTATCCACTTGGCTACTTTGAATTTAATATATAAAAGAGTTCATTATAACAGGTCAGTTGTTTTCTAGGTTTTGAAGAAAACACATCAGGCCACTCTTAAATGGCTCAGTATCTGTTCACCATCATCAGATTTATGGAAGACAGTTATAGAGGGTGAGTACCCCTGGGGAATCATTCCACAATACTTGTGAAAATGTAGGTGTTTCAGAAATCTTATTTGAACGATTTTGCAAGCAGATTTTTTTTCAGAAATGTTGTCCTTAAGTCATGAATTATACTGTTAGAGCGCTTTACAAAATATTGATTTATAAAATTGTAAAATAAACTGGTTTTAAGTACACCTGGCTGTCTTTCAACAATCTGAAAGATTCCAGAAATGGATGTAATGACATTTAGAAGCTTCTGTCATAGCAAGGAAAAATAGTGAGGGGAAAAATTATTTGATCCCCTGCTGATTTTGTACGTTTGCCCACTGACAAAGAAATGATCAGTCTATAATTTTAATGGTAGGTGTATTTTAACAGTGAGAGACAGAATAACAACAAAAAAATCCAGAAAAACACATTTCAAAAAAGTTATAAATTGATTTGCATTTTAATGAGTGAAATAAGTATTTGATCCCCTATCAATCAGCAAGATTTCTGGCTCCCAGGTGTCTTTTACACAGGTAACGAGCTGAGATTAGGAACACTCTCTTAAAGGGAGTGCTCCTAATCTCAGCTTGTTACCCGTATAAAAGACACCTGTCCACAGAAGCAATCAATCAATGAGATTCCAAACTCCCCACCATGGCCTCGACCAAAGAGCTGTCCAAGGATGTCAGGGACAAGATTGTAGACCTACACAAGGCTGGAATGGGCTTCAAGACCATTGCCAAGCAGCTTGGTGAGAAGGTGATAATAGCTGGTGCGATTATTCTCAAATGGAAGAAACACAAACTGTCAGTCTCCCTCGGTCTGGGGCTCCATGCAAGATCTCACCTCGTGGAGTTTCAATGATCATGAGAACAGTGAGGAATCAGAACTACACGGGAGGATCTTGTTAATGATCTCAAGGCAGCTGGGACCATAGTCACCAAGAAAACAATTGGTAACACACTATGCTGTGAAGGACTGAAATCCTGCAGCGCCCGCAAGGTCCCCCTGCTCAAGAAAGCACATGTACAGGCCCGTCTGAAGTTTGCCAGTGAACATCTGAATGATTCAGACGAGAACTGGGTGAAAGTGCTGTGGTCAGATGAGACCAAAATCGAGCTCTTTGGCATCAACTCAACTTGCCGTGTTTGGAGGAGGAGGAATGCTGCCTATGACCCCAAGAACACCATCCCCACCGTCAAACATGGAGGTGGAAACATTATGCTTTGGGGGTGTTTTTCTGCTAAGGGGACAGGACAACTGCACCGCATCAAAGGGACGATGGACGGGGCCATGTACCATCAAATCTTGGGTGAGAACCTCCTTCCCTCAGCCAGGGCATTGAAAGTGAGTCGTGGATGGGTATTCCAGCATGACAATGACCCAAAACACACAGCCAATGTAACAAAGGAATGGCTCAAGAAGAAGCACATTAAGGTCCTGGAGTGGCCTAGCCAGTCTCCAGACCTTACTCCCAGAGCTGAAGGTTTGAGTTGCCAAATGTCAGCCTCAAGAGCTTAATGACTTGGAGAGGATTTGCAAAGAGGAGTGGGACAAAATCCCTCCTGAGATGTGTGCAAACCTGGTGGCCAACTACAAGAAATGTCTGACCCCTGTGATTGCCAACAAAGGTTTTGCCACCAAGTACTAAGTCGAAGGGGTCAAATACTTATTTCCCTCATTAAAATGCAAATCAATTTATAACTTTTTCTGGAATTTTTTGTTGTTATTCTGTCTCTCACTGTTAAAATACACCTACCATTAAAATTATAGACTGATCATTTCTTTGTCAGTGGGTAAACGTACAAAATCAGCAAGGGATCAAATAATTTTTCCCTCACTGTAATTGGGTGTGCACCTGTGACTGTTAAAGGGCCTTCCTTTAGATACAGTACCTTTTTGCCTTTGAGACCTTGGGAAGATCCAAGCAACTCCACCATGACCAAAATTCTGGGCCTCGACAAGTCCATTTCCTCCTTAGGAGCAGTATACAAACAACTGAAGGTACCATGACAAAACAATAGTGTGCAAATTTAAAAATCTTCAGACCATACAGACAATGCATCATTCAGGAAGGAGGCACAAATTAACTCACAGGGATGAATGAGCTTTGCCCCAAAAGTTTCAACTGAAGCCCAAAACAGCATCAAATAAACTATTGATGGAGTTGCTGGCATCAGAACAAGTAATATATATGTGTGCGCGTGCGTGTGCAGTTGCAATCAAAATTATTCAACCCCCATTGCAAATCAGGTTTGATGTCAAAATTTACAGACTTTCAGCTGTTTGCAGTGAACAAATCGAACAAAAGCAATTGAAACAGTTCAACACAATGAATGCTTCAATTGGTTTCCCCAAATTCAACTGAAAATGCAACTAATGACTTCTCCAGTTTCAAAATTATTCAACCCCTTCATGGCAAGCATCTTTAGTACTTAGTAGAGCACCCTTTTGCTGTTATGACCTGCTGCAAACGAGATGCATAGTCAGACACCAGCTTCTGGCAGTGTTCCTGAGGAATCATGAGCAGTGGCCTCCAGTTCAGTAATATTCTTGGGTTTGCGTGCTGCAACCGCCTTCTTCAAATCAAAAAGTCAGGTGACTGTGATGGCCCTGTAGAATCTTCCAGGACTTCTTCTGCAACCAAGCCTTGGTGGAATTTGAGGTATGCTTGGGATCATTGTCCTGTTGGAAGGTCCAATGATGCCCAAGCTTCAGCTTCCTCACATACGGCATGATGTTTTCCCCTAGGATTTCCTGATACTTCAGTGAATCCATCTTGCCTTCCACACACTGCAGGTTTCCAGTGCCAGAGGATGCAAAGCAGCCCCAGAGCATCACCAAGCTACCACCATGCTTGATTGTGGACAGAGTGTTCTTTCTCCAGACATACTGATCCATTGCGCCGAAAAGTTCCAGTTTTGTTTCATCGCTCCACAGAACAGAATCCCAAAACTTCTGTAGCTTATTTATATGATTTTGAGCCGAATTTTCTTGTGCTTTTTGGTCAGTAGTGGTGTACGTCTTGGAGTTCTGGCATGGAAACCTTCTGCGTTTAGTACGCGCCTTACTGTGCTCACTGAAACCTCAGTACCTGTTGCCACCAAGTCCTGCTGCAGGTCTTTTGCAGTCACTTTTGCAGGGTTTTTCACAACCTGCCTTCTCAGAAATCTTATTGCAGACGTTGATAGCTTCCTTTTTCTGCCCCGTCCAGGTATTTCAGGTATTTCATGTGTTCCAGCTCAAGCACACCTGATGCAACTAATGAAGCCCTTGATTAGTTGCATTAGGTGTGCTTGAGACAACACCTGTTTTTCATATTTGTGCTGTTGTGAGGGATTGTATTCAGGGGGCTGAATAATTTTGAGACTGGAGAAGTCATTATAAGTTGCATTTTCAGTTGAATTTGGGGAAACCACTTGAAGCATTCATTCTGTTGAATTATTTCAATTGCTTTTGTTTGATTTGTTCATTGCAAACAGCTGAAAGACTACATTTTGACAATAAACCTGATTTGCAATGGGGATTGAATAATTTTGATGGCAACTGTGTGTGTGAGTGTGTGTGTGTGTGTGTGTGTGTGTGTGTGTGTGTGTACAGTGGGTATAGAAAAGAATCACCCCCCATTAAAATAATTGCATTTTGTTGCTTTTCAGCCTGAAATGAAAATGGACACAGTTTTTGTTTTATCCAGCTGTATTTACTCAGTGCAACTTATAACATCCAAGTGAAAGTTATAACACCATGTCAGGAAAAAAAATAATAAATAAAAAACACAGCTGGAAAAAAGATCACCCCCTTGTGTCAGTATTTTGTTGAACCACCTTTTGCTTTAATTATTCTTTTGGGTGATTCTTTTCTATACCCTCTGTGTTTGTGTGTGTGTGTGTGTATGTGTGTGTACATATATATATATATATATATATATATATATATATATATATATATATATATATATATATATATATATATATATATATATAATAGAGATGGATTTATATCACATTTTATTTACTATACTATTTGTTTTTTATATATATATATATATATATATATATATATATATATATATATATATATATATATATATATATATATATATATATATATATATATATATATATACAGTATCTCACAAAAGTGAGTACACCCCTCACATTTTTGTAAGTATTTTATTATATCTTTTCATGGGACAACACTGACAAAATGACACTTTGCTACAATGTAAATAGTGAGTGTACAGCTTGTCTAACAGTGTAAATTTGCTGTCCCCTCAAAATAACTCAACACACAGCCATTAATGTCTAAACCGCTGGCAACAAAAGTGAGTCCAAAAATGTCCAAATTGGGCCCAATTAGCCATTTTCCCTCCCCGGTGTCATGTGACTCGTTAGTGTTACAAGGTCTCAGGTGTGAATGGGGAGCAGGTGTGTTAAGTTTGGTGTTATCGCTCTCACACTCTCTCATACTGGTCACTGGAAGTTCAACATGGCACCTCATGCCAAAGAACTCTCTGAGGATCTGAAAAAAAGAATTGTTGCTCTAAATAAAGATGGCCTAGGCTATAAGAAGATTGCCAACACCCTGAAACTGAGCTGCAGCACGGTGGCCAAGCCCATACAGCGGTTTAACAAGACAGGTTCCACTCAGAACAGGCCTCACCATGGTCGACCAAAGAAGTTGAGTGCACGTGCTCAGCATCATATCCAGAGATTGGCTTTGCAGAATAGACGTATGAGTGCTGCCAGCATTGCTGCAGAGGTTGAAGGGGTGGGGGGTCAGCCTGTCAGTGCTCAGACCATATATAAAACAATATATATAAAATATATATATTTTATATATATTAACAATATATATAAAACAAATAGTATAGTAAATAAAATTTGATATAAATCAGTCTCTTAGCTATTATTTTAATTTCAAAATAATAGCTAAGAGATGGATTTACATCAAATTTTTGGAAATAAAGGAGATAATTGACTTAACATAGGAAATATATAGTAACATGAAATGTGTGTAGTAATTGGGTTTGAATGTCTCTAACAGTATGTAGTAGGTGTATGTAAACTTTTGACCTAAACTGTATGGGTCTTTTGATTAGGAAATTATCTCTCACAATTATCAAGCCCTTTTTTCAGCTTTCAAGCATTTTTCTTATTACTTAAATTTGATTGAAAGCAGTAAAAACAAGACCAAGTTCTTATGTGTAATTATAAATTACAAATCTCAAAAAGCTCACTGTTGGATCAGTCAGTTGAAGTGATGATGCAAGACCATCAAATTTGTTCGAATTCATTTTAATGATCTCCAAACCCTAATGCTTTCCTCTAAGCCAACAACTTTACAATTGTACTATACTCATTCCCATCTAAGCTGCTCTTAATATTTTTACTACTGATAGGGGGCCCCTTACTAAATACTATAAATTCATCATGCAGCTCAGGTCATGTGACAAGATACTCATGATTTATTTATGCACTGCAGCTTTAATAATCAAATGTAACATGGGAGCTAACAGTTGACTGGCAGAGTAAATATTTACAATTTTAAAATGAAAGCTTATTTGTACAGAACTGTGAAACATGAACATTATGCTATGATTTAATTTCCATCAATTGGAAATTGTGCTTGCCCTTTGTGACAATGAAATTTTCTTCTCTGTATATTAGAATATTGTGTCATGATGAGTTTGAATGTACCTTTGCTAGCTTTGTTTCTTGGAGATAAAAGGAAAGGGTTGCTTGTGTGTATGACCAGAGCTCTTTCAAGTAATGAAGAAACATGTATGTGATGGACGATGGGAAGTGAGAGATTCAACTCTGGAGTTCATTACACAGCTCACAGCCAACCTCAAAGGTACAGTAATGATAACCACTTCCAGCTCTGTCCAGTTTCCAGAAATTGTAAACGAGTAGTGATTTCGTTTTTCTTGTCTTGTTCAGGTAATAGTAAATATACCGAAACTCTTCATAGTAGTGGCATGATCTCAGCGCTCTTCACTTCACTGTCAGATTTAGAAGGGTATGTCCAAGCAAGTGCAATGGCGGCTCTTGGAGAGGCAGTAACTACATCTGATGTTGGTAGCAATGTGCAGGTGAAACTTAATTTTTTACAAAATATTTTGATAGGTTTTTTTTCCCCCCTAAATGGACAATGTACATCATGCCCACTTATCAGCCTTATATTGATGACAAATTTATAATCTTCAGTCTTCTTACATACAAGGTTTTCATTATGTGATCTATTCACAATTTTCTTTCTTTCCTTCCTTCTTTCTTTTTTTTTTTTTTAAGGAAAAGGCTGTAACACATCTGTTGAGCATTCTCTCTCAAGATACACAGAGCTTCCCACATCGTGCTGCAGTGAAGGTCTTCATTGCATGGCTAAAAAGCCCACATTGTTGTACTGCCTTGGAGCAATCTATTAGCTCAGTGTTGTTAATCGGTGGAAATGACTTTGACTGGGAGGTTAAAGTTCACACCCTGGAGTTAGCAGATGTATTGATGGACAGATCACTAAATCATTGTCCCTGTCACTTTCAGAAGATCTACAGAAGCGCTGAAAGTAAATGCGTAATGCAGGCACTAACCAAACTGAAGGAGTTAGGGGTATTTGAGTTTCTGTTTAAATGCTTATCTGACTGTGACAGACCTGTTTCTCAGAAAGCTTGTTCACTCCTACTTAAACTAAGAACATTTATGAGGGAGATTACTACTGCTGACCACAAAGTTCTTACTCTTGAAATATGTAAGTACAGTTGGAATGAGGAAATGCTTCATAGATTCCACAAAAACCAAGATGCCATTGAGCTTAATTGTGTACAAAATGGAGACAAAATGTCTTATAAGGAAATGGACAGTGCAGAATCTCTCAATGGATCTCCAAAAGAGACAGATCTTTTCCAGATATTAGAACTATTAGACCTTGAGAAGATGCAACATATGTTATCACTAAGTAGCGATCATGTGATAAATTCACCCCAATCTCTAATGGAAGACATTTTATTTATGACAAGAGAGAGTGAAGAGAATATTGCAGATTGCTATTGAAAACAAGTGCTAAAAAGTGGTCTTATTGTGAGCTAAATAAGGCAATACTCTTGACAAAGCTGATGGCTTTGTGTTGAACCGCGAAGCATTTGTTTTATAACGTAAACTTTAAACGTTAAATTTGCAAAAATTTACAAAATTTAATATAGGTCTGTACATAAAACTCGATTATACTTGTACATAATTGTACATAATAACCAAAAGAAATTGAAAACTTGGTAGTGGAAGGCCTGTCAGATGAACAATATAATTGTCTAATGTCTTGAATGGACTGTGTATTGACTCTGCTTTTCCGATTAAATATGACTATTGAAAACTGTTGAAAATGGGTAAGAAACATTCTTCTTAAGTGGAAATGTAACTTGATGCACAATATCTAATACTGGAATGTGGACCCCAAAGTTGTCACACTAATGTGCTGTTCTTCTTGTGCTTCTTTTTTTTTTTCATTTTTTTTTTTCATATTGACATTATCCAGTTCATCAATAAACATATCGGATGTTCCAAAGTGTGTTTGTCTGTCTGTCAAGTAGGGGAGAGCGGGGCTTTTTGTTTTCTCAAGTTTGTGGAAAAGTACTTTGGGGTTTAAAGCATTTTTCTTTTTTCACATTAATTTTACAAATGTCTGGTACAAATATTTGGTCTTGTTTTATGAATTAAACATATTTTTTTTCATAATTTAACCAGCAAGAAGAGAAGTGAAATGTTAGAACGTGCCCCCGTAGGTGGGGCACATTGTAACATGTGATGGGTACATTGTAACATGACCATATGACGGCTTAAAATCAATTTACAACAAATTTTAATGACTGACATAATGAAGGCAAAGAGATAACATACACAGGTACACCCCTGTCTGTCTTCCTTGGACTGTTTCTCATGCTGCAGTAAATAAAATCATAAAAGGGAATTGTGTGAATTTACATGGCTAACTGCACAGAATAGCATAGTTTTTTGTAATAGCGGGGCAAGTTTTAACACACCGTCATAACGTACCCCCTGTGCGCAACTGAGTTTTGGACCTGGCTATTCAATTCTGCAGGCTATATAAGCATTTAGAGACTGTTGGATTAAAGATTAATATGTTACTCGTTTTAAATTAACACTAAATACAGAGCTGAAAATTAACGTCTGTGAAATTTTACTTACACTATGGTAAAATGATCTTCCCTCGATATCTTCCAAGGTTGTTTGAATTTTGGTGTGATTTGTTTTACACACATTGTTGGTATGGCGACCAGTAAGGTAAGCGTTAGGTTGTTCCCTGCTCTCCCCTACATGGAGCTTAGTGTTTTTCTCTTGTACAGTTGAGGGAAATTTTCTGATCTTGCTGGAATCAGCACAAAACCTTACAGAGCCCAAACAGAATAAGGTAAAAGCAAGCAGTCCAGAAGAATTTGCACATTGCCGAAGCATATATTTGCCTCCTTCATGTCTTTTCTAGAAATAATCTAGTCTGTTACTCTATGAACTTGTACATCTGTGAGTTCATGGAATTAGACTGTGGGCTCTATTTTCATGATCATAATTCATTTTTGATATTGGAATTCAGTGTAGGTTAGCATGTGGTGCAGAACAGCACAAGGGGGCAAATCAATGGTTTGGGCTTGAGTTCAATTCAGTTTTATTTATATATAGCTTTTAACAATGAACACTGTCATAAAGCAGCTTTACAGAAATCCAGATATGGATTTAGATCCCTAATGAGCAAGCCAGATGTGACAGTAACAAGGAAAATTTTCCTGAGATGACATGAGGAAGAAACCACACTCAAAAAGGAATCCATCCTCTTCTAGTTGATGCTGGATAGTGTGATTGAGTCATTACGCATTCACAACTCTATACTGTAAAGTCAACTGATTGTCTTGCTCTGCCCCATGTTGTAGTCTTCATTATCATAGATATGCTCTCTCTCTCTCTCTCTCTCTCTCTCTCTCGCTCTCGCTCTTTTATATATTTTATAAATGTGTGTGTGTGTATATATATATATATATATATATATATATATATATATATATATATATATATATATATAAAATCACCCCCCATTTTGTTGTGATTTTGTTGCCTGAAATGAAGACGGACAGTTTTTGTTTTATTCAGCTGTATAGCTGTATTTACTCAGTGCCACTTATAACATCCAGGTGAAAGACATAGCACCTAACACCGCAACATGTCAGAAAAAATTTTTAAAAAACAGAATCACTGAGTTGGAAAAAGGATCACCCCCTTGCTTTAATTTGCCTTATTTTTTAATTACAGCCTTTAGTCTGTTGGGATATGTCTCTACTAACTTTGCACATCTAGACTTTGCAATATTTGCAGACTCTTCTTTGCAGAACTGCTCAAGTTCAGTTAAATTTGATGGTGACCGTTTGTGGACTGCAGTCTTCAACTCATTCCACAGATTTTCAATGGGGTTTAAGTCTGGGCTCTGACTAGGCCATACAAGGACATTCACCTTTTTCTCCTTCAACCAGTGTGTGGTCAGTTTTGCTGTGTGCTTTGGGTCATTGTCATGTTGGAAGGTAAACCTTCTTCCCATTGACAACTTTCTGGCAGAGGGCAGCAGATTTTCCTCAAGAATTTGACGGTATATTGCCCCATCCATTTTCCTTCTATCCTGACAAGTGCTCCAGTCCCTGCTGCAGAGAAACACCCCCCATAACAGGATATTACCACCTCCATGCTTTAATGTAGGAATGGTGTTATTTGGATGGTGAGTATTGGATTTACGCCAGACATATATGTACATATATGTACATATAACACATATATGGTGTTGAGGCCAAATAATTCAATTTTAGTCTCATCTGACCATAACACCTTTTTCCATGTGGCCTCAGAATCTTCAAGGTGCGTTCACATGGCCTTTCTTGAGGAGTGGCTTTTTTCTTGCAACCAACATTTGTGGAGAATTTGTGTTATTGTTTTCACATGCACACAATGACCGCTCTTTGTCATAAATTCCTGCAACTGTTGCTGTAGGCCTCTTGGTAGCCTCTCTGACCAGTTTCCTCTTGGCTCTTTCATCCAGTTTGGAGTGATGTCCTGATCCAGAGAGGGTCTGTGTTGTACAAAATACCTTCCACTTCGTAATAATAGACTTCACTGTGCTTCTAGGCATTGATAAAGCCTAGATGGAGATCTTTTGGCAGTGCCTTGCCACCCATAGTTGATTGTTTGCTTCAGTTGCACTACAAAATGCTCCAGAAAAGCTCTTTTTATGCTGAGCTAATCAAAATGACTAGAGCTGATCACAGTTGAAAGTCAAATGGCTTTGTGTGCCATTGAGAAGGTGATTAGCTACACCTTATTGAGTTTACAAGTCATTTTAGGAGGGGGGTGATCCTTTTTCCAACTCAGTGCTTCTGTTTTTTTATTTTTATTTATTTATTTATTTATTTTTTAACATTTTTTTCTGACATGTTGGTGTTATATCTTTCACTTGGATGTTATAAGTTGCACTGAGTAAATACAGCTGGATAAAACAAAAACTGTGTCCATCTTCATTTCAGGCTGAAAAGCAACAAATGTTGGGGGTGATCCGTTTCTAAACCCACTGTACACACACACACACACACACACATACACATACAGTATATATAAAATATATAAAGCTCCAAGAGCAAGAAGTGTAATAGTCATTGTCACAAAATTATATATGCACTGCCTGGCCAAAAACAAGTTGCACACTCTAAAATTTGGTTGCATCACCTTTAGCTTCAATTACAGCGGGAATTCATTGTGGCATTGTTTCAACAACCTTGTGCAACGTGACGACATTTATTTCCATCCAGAGTTGCATTAATTTTTGGCCCAGATCTTGTTTTGAGGACGGGGGAGTCGAACCACTCCGTAAAGTCTTCTACAGCACATCCCAAAGACTTTCAGTGAGGTTAAGGTCAGGACTCTGTGGTGGCCAGTTCATGTGTGAAAATGATTCCTCATACTCCCTGAACCACTGTTTCACAAATGGAGCCCAATGAATCTTGGCATTGTCATCCTGGAAAATGCCTGTGCCGTCAGGGAAGAAAAAATCCATTGATTGTTGTAACAGGCTTTGCGTTCTCAGCAAAAATGAGGAAGCCGGAGGCAGGCTTGTCGCAAAGGCTCTTTATTTTCCTTTAACTTTCAACTTTCACACACGCATGCACACACACAGCTTCGTGCTGATTGCTCTCTTTCCCTTTTATCCTTGCATCTTCACACTGCAACACAGAAAATTCATTAATAGAATTCCCCCTGGGTGTGCATTTCTAAGGTGAGTACCTTATCTGGCTCCGCCCTCCATTCACAAACCGGCACTTGAGCACACCCCCGCTTCCACAATGGTATAACCTGGTCATTCAGTACATTCAGGTACTCAGCTGACTTCATTTTATTGCTGCATAATGATGCTGAGCCTAGACCTGATCAACTGAAGCAACCCCAGATCATAACATAGCTTGTACAGTAGGCACTATGCATGATGGGTGCATCATTTCATGTGCTTCCCTTCTTACCCTGATGCACCCATCGCCTTGGAATAGGGTAAATCTGGACTCATCAGACCACATGACTGTTTCCCATTGCTCCACCGTCCAATCTTTATGCTCCCTAGCAAACTGAAGTCATTTTTATCTGATTAGCCTCTGATTAGCCACACAGATGTTTAGTCCCCATCTTGTACGTTCTCATTGCATTACGAGTGTGGAAAGCTCTTACTTTCACTATTAAATAGCCATGAGTTTTACTGTCGATTGTTTTATGATGTGACTTCACCAAGCATTTAAAGATCTCCGATAATGTTCATTCAAGATTTTGAACATTAACATTGAACATTCCTGACCACACTGCTACACATTGCATCAGTTAGGGTTAAAAGAATTGTTTCCAGCTGAAACATATTAATCAGTGTGTACAGTGGGGGAAAAAAGTATTTGATCCCCTGCTGATTTTGTACGTTTGCACACTGACAAAGAAATGATCAGTCTATAATTTTAATGGTAGGTGTATTTTAACAGTGAGAGACAGAATATCAACAAAAAAATCCAGAAAAACGCATTTCAAAAACATTATAAATTGATTTGCATTTTCATGAGGGAAATAAGTATTTGACCCCTTCGACTTAGTACTTGGCGGCAAAACCCTTGTTGGCAATCACAGAGGTCAGACATTTCTTGTAGTTGGCCACCAGGTTTGCGCACATCTCAGGAGGGATTTTGTCCCACTCCTCTTTGCAGATCATCTCCAAGTCATTAAGGTCTCGAGGCTGACATTTGGCAACTCGAACCTTCAGCTCCCTCCACAGATTTTCTCTGGGTTTAAGGCCATAGGCCACTCCAGGACCTTAATGTGCTTGTTCTTGAGTCACTCCTTTGTTGCATTGGCTGTGTTTTGGGTCACTGTCATGCTGGAATACCCATCCACGACCCATTTTCAATGCCCTGGCTGAGGGAAGGAGGTTCTCACCCAAGATTTGACAGTACATGGCCCTGTCCATCGTCCCTTTGATGCGGTGCAGTTGTCCTGTCCCCTTAGCAGAAAAACACCCCCAAAGCATAATGTTTCCACCTCCATGTTTGACGGTGGGGATGGTGTTCTTGGGGTCATAGGCAGAGTTGAGTTGATGCCAAAGAGCTCGATTTTGGTCTCATCTGACCACAACACTTTCACCCAGTTCTCCTCTGAATCATTCAGGCAAACTTCAGATGGGCCTGTACATGTGCTTTCTTGAGCAGGGGGACCTTGCGGGCGCTGCAGGATTTCAGTCCTTCATGGCATAGTGTGTTACCAATTGTTTTCTTAGTGACTATGTTACCAGCTGCCGTGAGATCATTAACAAGATCCTCCCGTGTAGTTCTGGGCTGATTCCTCACCGTTCTCATGATCATTGAAACTCCACAAGGTGAGATCTTGCATGGAGCCCCAGACCGAGGGAGACTGACAGTTTCTTCCATTTGCGAATAATCGCACCAACTGTTGTCACCTTCTCACCAAGCTGCTTGGCGATGGCCTTGTAGCCTATTCCAGCCTTGTGTAGGTCTACAGTCTTGTCCCTGACATCCTTGGACAGCTCTGTGGTCTTGGCCATGGTGGAGAGTTTGGAATCTGATTGATTGATTGCTTCTGTGGACAGGTGTCTTTTATACAGGTAACAAGCTGAGATTAGCTCCTAATCTCAGCTCATTACCTGTGTAAAAGACACCTGGGAGCCAGAAATCTTGTTGATTGATAGGGGATCAAATACTTATTTCACTCATTAAAATGCAAATCAATTTATAACTTTTCTGAAATGCATTTTTCTGGATTTTTTGTTGTTATTCTGTCTCTCACTGTTAAAATACACCTACCATTAAAATTATAGACTGATCATTTCTTTGTCAGTGGGTAAACATACAAAATCAGCAGGGGATCGAATACTTTTTCCCCCCACTGTATGTTATATATATATATATATATATATATATATATATATATATATATATATATATATATATATATATATATATATATTTATATATATATATATATATATATATATATATATATATATATATATATACACACACACACACACACACACACACACAACTTTGTTAAATATGTGTGTGCCACAATTATTGGCACCCTTTTAGTCAATACTTTGTGCTGCCTTGATTCTGATGTATGTTTTGGATCATTGTCCTGCTGGAAGATCCAGTCACAGCCCATTTTAAGCTTTCTGGCAGAAGCAGTCAGGTTTTCATTTAATATCTGTTGATATTTGATAGAGTCCATGTTGCCATGTATCCTAACAAAATGTCCAGGTCCTCTGTCTGAAAAACCACCATATTTAACTGTGGGCATGATGTACTTTTCCATATGGCTACCTCTCTGTGTGCACCAAAACCACCTCTGGTGTTTATTGCCAAAAAGCTCTATTTTGGTTTCATCTGACCATAGAACCTGATCCCATTTGAAGTTCCAGTAGTGTCTGGAAAACTGAAGATGCTTGAGTTTGTTTTTGGATGAGAGTAGAATCTTTTTCCTTAAAACCCTTGTGGTTATGTAGGTGACTTCGGAGTGTAGTTTTAGAGACTTTCTGACCCCAAGACCCAATTAACTTCTGCAATTCTCCAGCTGTGATCCTTGGAGATTTTTTGGCCACTCTTCACAGTGTGTTGAGACAATGTGGTGGAAATGGGCATTTTCAGTGCTCATGCTATTTTCTTATAGCCACTTCCCATTTTGTGAAGCTCAACAACCTTTTGTCGCACATCACAGCTATATTCCTTGGTCTTACCCATTGTTAAGAATGACTAAGGGATTTTGGCCTATGTGTTACCTCATATTTATACCCCTGTGAAACCGGAAGTTATGGTTGAGCAATTTCCTGTTCCTAGTCACTCAGGTGTACTGAAAAATGTAAAATATCAATGGGAATATTCTTCAAATATATTTTCTCCTATGAATTCATAGAGGTGCCAATAATTGTTGCAAACCTATATTTAACAAAGATTTTTTTTTTGATAAACCAGTATTGTGTTTGCAGTTGTTTCATATCCATGAGAGCAGAGTGAATTTGTGAATTTTTTTAACAAAAGATCAAAAGGTTAAACAATAAAGACAATTTTTCACAGCCATCTTTGCTCATATTTACCAAAGGTGCCAATATTAGTGGAGGGCACTGTATGTATATACAGTGCTGCGAAAAAGTATTTGACCCCATACTGATTTCTTCTGTTTTCTGATATATAATTAAAGGCAACCTGAGTAAACACACAATACAGTTATTTATTTATTTATTTTTATTGAAGCAAAAAATGTTTCCAACACCCATCACCCACGTGAAAACTACTTGCCCACTTAAACTTAAAATCTGGTTGTGCCACCTTTAGCAGCAATAACTGCAAACAAATGCTTCAGCTAACTGGAGATCAGTCTTTCACTTACTTCTAGGACTAGGACTTACTCCTATGCTTTGAATCATTGTCTTTACTTGAATCATTGCTTGAGTTTCAACTTATGGACTGAAGACTGGACATTCTCCTTTAGGATTTTCTGATAGAGAGCAGAATTCATGTTTCCCTCAATTATTGCAAGTTGCCCAGGCCCTGAAGCAGCAAAGCATCCCCACACTGTCACACTTCCACCACCATGCTTGACCATAGGTATGATGTTCTTTTTGTGGAATTCTGTGTTTGGTTTACACCAGATGTAACGGGACCCCTGTCTTCCAAACAGTTCCACTTTTGACTCATCAGTCCACAGAACATTCTCCCAAAAGGTTTGAGGATCATCAAGGTGTGTTTTGACAAAAAATAAACATTTTATTATGGCAAAATTAGCAGTGGTTTTCTCCTCACCACTCTTCCATGGATGCCAGAGGCCTGTAGGTCCTTTGATGTTGTCCTTGGGTCTTTTGTGACTTCCTGGATGAGTAGTTGATGTGCTGTTCTTTCAATTTTGGCATAGTGTGTTACTGGGTACTGGGTAACCAACTTCATGCTGTTGAAAAAGTTCTATTTAAATGTTGATTTGATTGAACAGGGTTTGCAGTAATCAGGCCTGGTTGTGTCTAGTCCAGCTGAACCCCATTATGAATGCAGTTTCATAGATTTGGGGAATTAGTAATTTCGGGGGCAAATACATTTTCACACAGGCCCAGTTGGTATTGGATAACTTTTTTTGCTTCAGTAAATAACATTATCATTTAAAAACTGTATTTTGTGTTGACTCCAGTTTCCTTTGTTTTATCTTAGATTTTGTTTTAATTTCTGACACAATTTAGTATGAGATATACAGAAAAACAGAAGAAATCAGGATGGGGCAAATACTTTTTCATATCACTGTATGCAGCAGCAACACTATTTTCTTAACAAATGTATGACATTCTTGAAGTTTATGATTAAATACGATACAAAATATGATTGTTTACATTAAAACGCATGATTTGATAAAGTATGAAAAAGTCAAATTCGTTAAAAATAACATTAAAAATCAATATTCATCAAATATGCACTAGCATACTATCTTCTTAACAAATGTGTATGTGCTAACACAAGTGTGTGATTTGGGTGTTAAAAACGCTATTCTGAGATTTTCAACGCACTGGGAGCAGGAGAAACAAATGCATATATGCATGAGAATGAAGTACTTTTCTATGACATTCTTCACATGTTTATGATGAAATATGATACAAAATATGATCATTTGCTTTTAAATATTAGATCTCAGGTCTAAAGTTCCTATTGTTAACGAAACCTTTACTGATCAGGAGTTTAATATAATGTGTTTAACAGAAATGTGGATTAAACCAAATGATTACATACAGTTGCAATCAAAATTATTCAACCCCCATTGCAAATCAGGTTTATTGTCAACATTTACAGACTTTCAGCTGTTTGCAATGAAAAAATCAAACAAAAGCAATTGAAATAGCTCAACACAATGAATGCTTCAAGTGGTTTCCCCAAATTCAACTGAAAATGCAACTTATAATGACTTCTCCAGTCTCAAAATTATTCAACTCACTGAAGAGAACAACAGCACAAAAATGCAAAGGGCTTCATTAGTTGCACCAGGTGTGCTTGAGCTGGAACACATGAAATACCTGAAATGGCTAGGGGTTTGTTGAGTGTCGCGTTTGACTGCATGGTAGAACTATGGCTAGGTCAATGATCCAAAAAGTTAAGAGATCATTGCCCTTCACAAACAAGGAACAGGATACAAAAAGATAGCAAAGGCACTGAATGTTCCTAGAGACATCATTGGAAGCATAGTTCACAAGTTCAAAGTTAAGGGAACAGTGGTTACACTACCTGGATGGGGCAGAAAAAATAAGCTAAATAAGCAATGGCTGCAACCAGATTTCTGAGAAGGCAGGTTGTGAAAAACCTTCAAATGACTGCAAAAGATCTGCAGCAAGAATTGGTGGAGGTTTCTGAGTAAGCACAGTAAGGCGTTTACTAAACGCAGAAGGTTTCCATGCCAGAACTAGAACTCCAAGATGTACACCACTACTGACCCAAAAGCACAAGAAAAGTCAGCTCCAATATGCTCAAAATCATATAAATAAGCCACAGAAGTTTTGGGATTCTGTGTTGTGGAGCGATGAAACAAAACTGGAACTTTTCGTCACGATGGATCAGCGGTATGTCTGGAGGAAGACCACAGTCAAGCATGGTGGTGGCTTGGTGATGCTCTGGGGCTGCTTTGCATCCTCTGGCACTGGAAACCTGCAGCGTGTGGAAGGCAAGATGGATTATGCTGCCGAGCTCGGGCAGATTACTACATGCTATCTGGGGCTCGTCTAAGAAGAGTAAAAAACAGAAAATGCCCTCTAGTTCGCCATCAACACAATCAAATTATCCAGATGACCGTGTATTCAATTCACCGCTCATGACCGGAGTCAGTGGCTAAATTTTTAATCTATTTTGTATGTTCTGTGTTCTCATGTTTTGATCATGTTATTATCTGTATTGTCGAATGTGACGTATGTATAATAAAGTATTATTGGCTAAAATTAGTTGAGAATGAATGCAGCATCTTCCTCATTATATGTATACCATGACACGGGATATTCAGATTCGATTAATCCGACTTGCCATTCTCCTTTTAGGGTTATAGTTGTGTGCGCGACTTATGTAGGATAGGTCTTTTGTTTTTATGGCTTCTGTACATCATCCAAATATTTCTGTTCGAACCATGACGCTAATTTTGCAGGCCATCGAACCGACACTCACGTTTTCCAACCTTGTTTCTTCTTGTCTAAAAATTGTTTCCATTTTAAATGTCTTGTTTTTGTTCACAAATATTTTTTTTGTAATTCCTCCTCGTAAAAAACGCCGTCGATGACATCGCCGTCTATTGTGAATGGCCCTCTTACTTTAGAAGTTCTAACAATGTTGCCAACTTTATATTTAAATTATGGGTTGACACCGTAACCTCACTAGAGCCATATAGATTATGAAACACCACAGATTCGTTTTCTCTGTTCACATCAACCAGTCTTGTCCTGATTTTTCTGTGATAGCTGACGTTGTATCCATCCGTGATATCTTGAAAGTTATATCGATGTAGCATTTGGAATTTGTAGCTCTTAAATATCTCCACATCCTACCTTTTAAGGTTCTATTAAACCGCTCAACGACACTGGCTTTTAATTCTGTGGTGGGTGCAAAAATGTATGATGACGTACTTTTTTTTGTCATGCTTTGAAAATGCTTGTTAAAAAACTCCTTTGCACTGTCTGTCTGTAATTTGTGTGGCACACGGCCCTCTTTCAGTATAAATTCAAAAACTTTAGTCACCTCAGTGCCACTCTTGTTTTTTTAAACACAAAATCTATGCACGTCAACAGAAAACGATTGTTGTCATTTTCCTCGACGTTTGCAGACATATCTGCTAGATCGGCCTTGAACTGCATATCAATACATTTTTAGACATAGTCTGTTAGGAAGTAAACTGCGAATACCTTGGGATCCCCCACATTCATCAAACTCATTAACATATAATACTTCATAAACTCAGGGTGGAATCCAACAATCTGACCAACACACACCCACACACACAAACATCATAAATTACATGGCATACAGAAATGGCCATGGGGTGACATGAGAGATCGTAATCGCACTTCTAGGGCTTTAGGAGTTCACAGGGACAGCCGTTGTAACAGATAATTGCCCTGAGTCTTCTGTGTTTTAACCATGACTCTTTAACCATTTATTGAAACAATAGATTCAGGACGCACACACCTGGGGAGGGGTAAACTGCGAAAAACCTTGGGATGTCCCACACTCCTCAACTCATTAACTTATTCTACTTCGTAAAAACGCTCACACACACACACACACACACACACACACACACACACACACACACACACACACACACACACACACACACGCCTGGGAAAGAACAACTCCCACACAGACAGGAGACTGCAAGGTCATACACACATTAAACATGAATACCGGTACATCATAAATTACATGGCATGCAGAAACGGCCATGGGTGTGACATGAGGGGTCATAAATTACACAGGGTCATAAATCATCTGACATTTTGACAAAGTGTAGGATACAACTACTAGCATGGTATCAATTCGAATTGTCTTGAGCCAAGGAATTAGAGGAAGAATTTTGTTTTCTAGCCCTTACGGTTCAAAAGTTATTAGTTTAAACATGAGTGCAAATTTGGACAGTTGGTGGCACTTGAGTTACAGAGTCCAAATTGGCTGTGTGCCAAATTTCATAACTTTCCTGCAAGCGGTTCTATGGGCTGCCATAGACTCAAGAGTGGAAGAAGAAGAAGAAGAAGAAGAAGAAACTAATGAAAACAATAGGATAGTAAGAATACCTTTTATTTTTTATTATTTATTTATTTTCTTACACTCAAAGCGCTACAAAACTGAATAAACACATAACATACAACAACAACCACCATACCAACAAATTTAAAAAGTCTAAGCACAACATACAGCACAACAAAAAGGCTAAGCTACTAACATACAGCAGCAACCACACACAGAATTAATTTAGATAAATATTAAAAAACTAACTTAAATAAATGAGCCTTAAGTAACTTTTTAAAACAATCCAAGGTTGGGGCGTTTCTAATAGTAAAAGGAAGAGCATTCCAAAGCTTAGGGCTCTTTCCCCCATAGATTTAAATTTGCAGGAGGGCTGCTGAAGTGCAAATGAATTGGTAGAACATAGAGAAGGGGAGGGAGTGTAGGGCACAACAAGACTTGAAAACAGTTCAGACAGTTCAACCATGAACTGCTTTATATGTTAAAATAAGAGTTTTGAAATGAGTACGAACATGGATGGGAAGCCAGTGCAACTGCGAGGGGGTAATGTGTAATGAAGCCTATTTATGGTTTTTGCTGGTAGGGCAGAAAAGAGGGCATTGTAGTAATCCAGCCTAGAGGTGATAAAAGCATGGATAAGCCTTTCTGCATCAGGCGGAGGAAGGAAGGCCCTAAGTCGGCCAATATTTCTAAGGTAGTAAAATGCTGTTTTGGAAATATTTTTAATGTGTGCATCAAATGTCAACTGAGTGTCAAAAATGACACCCAGGTTCCGTACTTGAGAGGAGGGAAGCACAAGGCTGTTGTAAACCATCAATTTGAAATTTGGGTCAACTTTACAAGCAGCAGCCAGTGTACCAATAAGGATGAGCTCAGTTTTGGAACAGTTTAGCTTCAGAAAATTATGCTGCATCCAGGTACTATTTTCTTGCAGACACTCCATCAGCACAGTTAAAGTGCAGTTAATATCAGAGCCAGTGCTGATGTAGATTTGTGATCATCAGCATAGCAGTGATAACCAAGGCCGTACTTCCCAATAATCTGCCCGAGAGGAAGCATATAAATGCTGAATAAAATTGGGCCCAACAATGTGGAATGAATTCAATGGTGAGCACGCCAAAATGGACTTGAGGCTATATCTCCGCAATGCTTTAGCTTATTGAAGCAAAACTTGGTAGCTATCATAATCATGACCTGTGCAGCTACCCTATATTTTACTACCTACCCTATATTTTTTATATCTCGAGATATAAAAAATGGTTAATTTTGCTTATAACTTCTGAACAGTTTGTCATAAAATCATGACCTTGCTAAAATCATGCTTGTTTATCTCCCTACTTTGCCTCTTTTGTGCTTGGCCCCTTAACTGCTGCTTGCAGCTATTTTTAGGGGACAAGCCCAGAATGGTAAATGGCCCCTATTGTTTTCGTTAGTGTTCCTATTATTAGGGGACAAGCCCAGAATGGGCGATGGCCCCTATTGTTTTCGTTAGTGTTCCTATTATTATTATTAGGGGACAAGCCCAGAATGGACGATGGCCCCTACTGTTTTCGAACTCCTCCTAGACCGTTCGTCCGTTTTTCACCAAAATCGATTCACATCATCTTGCTGTGATGCTGACAAAAACTTATGGAATTCAAGTTGATTAGTGTGGCGAGGAGGAGGGCGTGGCCAGGCGGTGAGGATGCACCAGTGTAACAGTTTAAAGGTCGGGCAAGGAGGAGGCGGGAACCGGCTGAACATAAACGTAAAATTTAATAGTTAATGAAACTGAAACCAAACATAAAACACACAAACTGAACACAAAATGCACGTGCATCTCTCTCTCTCCCTCTCCGGCGCTTCCAGCCGCTCCTTTATCTCTCTCTCCCACTGATTAGACAGATCAGTGCCAGGTGTGTGTCCTCACAGCCTGGCCACGCCCTCCTCCTCGCCACAATTAGTCCAACCGTTTTATGAATAACGCACAAACGAATTAGACGGCGAGCACGCCAAAATGGAAGTGAGGCTATATCTCCATAACGCTTTATCATATTCATACCAAACTTAATATTTCTCATAGGAATCATGACTTGAGGATGCCCAATTTCGGAACAGTGCCACCTGGTGGTCACGAGATATGAAAAAACACATTTTTGCTTATAACTTCTGAACAGTTTGTCATAAAATCATCAAATCAGGCTCATTAGATTCAGTGGGGTATACCGAGTCCAAAGATATGAAAAAGTCCTATGTCGGCCATTTTGAATTTAGTCATAAAATGCTGTATTTTACAAACGACTTGGCGTATCGTTACGAAACTCTGTATGCATCTTTGGCACGATGCCTTGAAGGTACTCAAACAGTTTCGGGACAGCTCCGAGAACAGTGATACCAATTATGCCATGATTGAGTAAGCTTCCTGTCCACCATTCTGAAATATTTTGAAAGCATACTTTTTCGAACTCCTCCTAGACCATTTGTCTGATTTTCACCAAAATCAAAACACATCATCTGTGGACCATGAAGACAAAAAATTATGGAATGCAAGTTGATTAGTCAAACTGTTCTCTAATAACACACAGGACACAATCTGATTAGATTCTGTGGGGCATACCAAGTTGAAAGATTTGATGTTTTCTTAGGTTGGCCATTTTGGGTGTCCGCCATTTTTAATTTTCTAAAAAACATACATTCCTTAACTCCTCCTAGGCCGTTCATCCAGTTTTCAGCTAAATCGAATCTTGTCATCTTCACATCATGCTGACACAAAGTTATGAAATTCAAGTTTATTAGTCAAACCGTTTCCGAATAACACACAAACAAATTCGATTGTGCGCACGCCAAAATGGACATGAGGCTATATCTCCGTAAAGCTTTAGCCTATTCAAACCAAACTTATTATATGTCATAGGCATCATGACTTGATGCTCAGTTTCTTGATGCTCTGTTCAGTTTCGGATCAGCGCCACCTATTGTTCATGAGATATGATATTAAAAAAAAGCATATTTTTGTTTATAACTTCAGAATGTTTTATCAAATCATGATACTGATCTCTTTAGATTCTGTGTGGCACACCGAGTCCAATGATATGAAATATTCTTATGTCTGCCATTTTGGATGTCGGCCATTTTGAATTTAGTCATAAAATGCTGTATTTTACGAATGACTTGGCATGTCATTATGAAAATTGGTCTGTATTATCAACACCATACCCTGAAGGTACTCACAATGTTTCAGGACAACGCCACCTTGTGGTCAAAAATTATAATACAATATAAATAAATGCTAATAGCTTTTGATTACTTTTGCCTATTGTCATGATACTGGTCTTGGCAGAATCCTTGGGTCATGCCAAGAACAATGATACCAATTATGCCATTTTGAAATTTCTAAAAAAAAAACAAAAAACCTACAAAATCGAAGAACATCATCGTCCGATCATCCTGACAAAAACTTATGGAAATCAAGTTGATTGGTCTAACCGTTCTCGAATAATGCACAAACAAATTAGATGGCAAGCACACCAAAACAGACGGGAGGCTATATCTCTGCAATGCTTGGGAGTATTGAGACAAAACATGGTAGTTGTCATCAAAATCTTGACCTGAGGGTACTTGCACAGTTTTGGCACGGTGCCACTTACTGGTCAAGAAATATGAAAAATGGCTTTTTTGCTTATAACTTCTGGCTAGCTTAGCCAAAAATCACGAGACTGGTCTTATTTGATTCAGTGCAGCATACTGAGTCGACTGATACCCAGTATTACCATGTCGGCCATTCTGGGCATCCGTCATTTTGAATTTTGTCATAAAATACTGTATTTTTCGACAGCATTGGCATAACATGAAACTTGGTATGTGTCATTGGCACCATTCCCTGAGGGCACCCTAAAAGTTTGGGGCTGGTGCCACCTAGTGTTCAAAAGATATAACAAAACTTCAAATATGCTTACAGTTTTTGGCAACTTTGTCGGGTGGCCATGAATATTACCTCTTTCTATTCCTTGTGTCCTACAGAATCCAGTGATTTACACTTTTCCACAGTCAGCCATATCTATCATATTTATCATATGTGCACTATTTTGAGTCATGTCAAACACCTACTTTTTCAAAGTCCTCCTAGACCTCTTAGAACGTTTGTCTGATTTTCACCAAATTCACCAACAGTTATTGTGTAACGATTCAACAAAGTTGATGGCAAGCTAATTCACCAGTCACTCATTATTATCCACTTTGAGACAACAATTTGATGGGCTAGTGGTTAGAAATATCTTTAAAAGGAAAAAAAAGAAAAAGAAAAAAGAAAGAAAAACATACTGGGGGATCGTGTGACCAAAGGACCATACTTTGAGTTTGGTGACAGCACTACCCACTGTATTCACTGATATCCACATCAGTTCTTCAACTTCTTCAACTTAATTTGAAAGATCATTTGTAAATTTATTGCTGTGACAGGTTAGTGTGAGAAAATCAAAACATATCTTTTTTATTTAAAACCTGTATTGAAATCAGCATCACTTTCACAAAAAAAGGATTTACTGTAGTGAACAAGAAACCTTTTCATAAAATATAAGAAAATAATTACAGAATCAAAAGAAATATGTGAAAATGTAGTTTTGTATTTAAGATCTTAAATTCACTGGACCTGAAGAAAACACAGTAAAGGTTGTAGTGACTTGTCTGACAAAAGACAACTTTTCTCTTTAATATATATCATATCTTCCTCTGGGTGATCTTCTTTTCCTTCCTCGTCTTCACTCTTATCTGCTACATCTTGTTCCTCCATTTCGTAATTATCAGCATCATTCTCTACATCATCAGCTTCATTCAAAAGTTTACCCACTGCTCATTAATCTCCACATCATTATACCACTTATTGCGTATCAACAAATAAGACATATGTGTGGACATATTTATATTCATAATGGCCTTTATATGTTAATTTTCATTTCAGTTTTATTATTATCATGTGGTCATGACATTCATTACGTGGAAGAATATGTGAGACATCCATGCTATTTATAGGAACACACACATACAGGTCCATGACAGCCTTTCTATTTTCCATGGGAAAGACAAAGCGACTTCATAAAATGAATATTGTGTGCAATAAGATGTTCTTCCAATGAGTTCAGGCATTTTTAGCTCTTTTGGAATATCCACCAGATGCATATTGTTGGCAATACTCTATTCAATTCTAAATTTGCAATTTTCCACAAAGCATTTTTCGAAGGCGTGTATAGCAAAGCCACAATTTACAGGCTGGAATACCAGATACACAACAACTATCCTCACATTCAGTGTTACATTCAAGTAAATACTTTAGTTTGATGTTTCTGTGATATTTATTCTTAGAATATTTGTGGCATTTTCTGCCACTGGATATACCGGTAGCCTGTTCACAAAACACTCTAAATTCAATAAAAAAAATAATAGTCACAACACAGTGGATGAGAGAAGCAAAAATCAGATTTATTGCCCAGAAACAGCAGCCAACATGAGATCAATTCAAATGAGACGTCCAAGGAATGATCTGCTCTATCCTGGGTTCGGTCTCTATTTATACTCTTTTCCCCTCCTTCATGTCAAACAATTTCCCCATTATGTTTGGTTTTCAGAAAATACAGCAACCATTAGCTTCAGAAAACCAGGTTTTTCAGCCACCATTGAAACCAGGTTTTTCAAGGTGAGAAGAAAAAAAAAATACACTCTCCCCCTTCTTTCCTTCTTGCCCCGCCCCCTATAAAAGACCTCTGTTGCCCAATTTACCAAATTGTCTTCCAGCAGTCTAGACAAGTAAAACTTTCTCTGTGTTCTCTCTTTGGTTATCATATTAAACTGTTATTCTTTGCTTCAGTTTTATCTCTTTACATGGGTAAGTGTTGTTCTTATGTACTACAGATTCTGTGGATTAAAATCATTAATCATTAATCACATATTTTTGTGTTTTACACACTACTTAAAGCTCTATTATAATCTAAGTCTTGAGAACACACATATTTGCTAGGATTCTAAGATTATGCTCACTGCTATAGGATTATGCTTTCATAGTGCTTTTTGCATGTATATATATATATATATATATATATATATATATATATATATATATATATATATATGCAAAAAAGCACTATGAAAGCATAATCCTATAGCAGTGAGCACAATCTTAGAATTTTTATTTATTTATTTACAATACATATATCATATCTTATCATATCATATCATAACACGTTTTTTTCCCCCTGTTTTCCTGGCCTCTCATGGACATGCGTTATCAGCTGCAGTTGTTATGGCTTTATCACGAACTGACCTCAACATGTCCCAGGAGCTCCTCAGCCATGCACACCAATGCACGGCAAAGGGCCTGTTTTTATATTATTCTCCTCCTTAATAAATTACACTATGTTTTTACCTTGTCTTCTGTGTTTGTTATTTATATTTTATGCAAATGAATTCCCACATATTCACATACTTTTGATTTAAAGGTGGGGTTTCTGCAATATTTATTCTTAGAATATTCACACACTTGGTCTGAGAATACTGCTGAACACATTTCTGAAAATTAACATTGCTTGAATACTTCATCTTTGAATGTTTACATTTTGACTGCTGAACATCAACCTCTTTCTGATATTTACCTCAAAGTTGTTGAGGTTTATCATCTTTGTAATTATTGTCTTCACAATATTTCATTTTAGAATTCTCAACCTTTTTCTGCCCGTAATCATTATCACTCATGTTCTTTTTTACATTTGGACTGCTCTGCTGTATCATATAACTTTCTTTTGCACAGACATTACTTTATGGTGTCATCAACCACTTCATTTTTACATGCTCCTGCACAAACATTTACTTGACTATGATGTTTAACACATGTAACAATGTCATAGTGGTTGCCATTACAGTGCTTCAAGTAGATTGCATTATCTGTCAGTAACTGTCCAGTCAGGATATGTGAATTCCATCCGTCATCCTTAAAGGTCATCACATTTATTTGAAAAAGGTCTGCTGCAGCAAAAATTTCTACTTCAGTTGCACATGAAGTACAAGAATACATTTTGGACCATGTTAAATAATCTTTCGCCGATCTGCACTGTTCTCTTAAGTATTTCACAAATTTAGAACTGTTAGCTTCAAGGTGTTTCACAACTGAACATCTAATTTTCAGATCTTTCTTTTCATTGCCACATATTGCATGTGCAATTGATCTACAAAAGCAATTCCCATCAGCTCTGATGCACTTTGTTTTACAGGGTTCTCCTAAAAAACACAAATTGATTAGCACCATTGTTTTCATTAATCAGTTGTAGATGTGCACACAACATATCCTGATCTGCAGCTGTTAAAGATTTAAAACTGAAGTCATTAATTACAGTAATAATTATGTCATCCATTAGTAAATGATCAGGTAACTTGCTCACCTGTGATAGTTTTGACTTGTTTTGCTCATCTCCTTTTACTTGAAACCAGACATTTCTCATCTGATTTCCAGTCATTGTTTTGCCTACACTGGTTTACTACTGTCACAAATATAAGACTTACTCAGCTCATGTCCTCTTAGGTGAAACATGTGACACTGCCTTGTTGACCAGACTTACAAGTTGTCTCAATAGTTGTGGCCTTACCGATTTCTCTTGCTCTCATGCCATTCAAATGGTATTCCTTGAGCATTCAGTGACAAAGCAATCTTAACATGAGTAAACATCATGTGCATGTCATTACAGTTAGTTACTATGCTTGTGCCTTTAGCATATTCAGCCATACCGTTATCATTACGTGAAGGAGAATCAACTATAGCAAATGTTCACCCCACCTTTATAACTGCACAAATGTTGTATTTAATGTTCAACAAACATGCATCAAACTGAAGTGCTTCATCAACACCAAAACATCCCATGTATGAATCACCATAATTTATTGAAAACTTATTACAAAGTGTGTGCATTGTTGGCAATTCTGCAATTGCAACATAACCATGCTGTGGTGGGTCACCAGTCTTGCCCTGTAATTGCATTGATGTGTACAGCTCATCTCCATGCAAGAGAACAGCATCCTAGTCATCTGTTGCCCATGTCAGCACATACTTCAGCTTGCTCATCATTACTGCTGTCACACTGTTCACTGCACACTGTCTGATTCTGTTAAAACCAAATCACGCATCACCCTGATGGAAAGAACCTTGTATGACTTTGTGGATAATCAGCAGAGTTAGTGACATGTACAAATCTGTTAATTTCTTCACCAAGAAGTTTGCTTATTTTTATGAGACATTGTGCCAGAGTTTTTGCCAACTTTTCACCATGTTCTTTTGGAAACACTTTGCACCTTTTGTTCAGGGGGATGTATAACCCCATCAGTCAGACCCTTTTTTTCCCCATGGAGGCATAACCTCATCAGTCAAGTCAATTGAAGTGCCTAACGAGTAGCGCTCAGCAGTCCCCTCTTTACAGCCTGGGACCGTTGGAAACCCTTTCCACACAGCATCTGCAATTACATAAATACAAACAGAGAAATCAATTTAGTACAGTGCTTACTACATTTAATTTTACCCATTGTCTCCCACACAGACTGTTTAATACAGCTCAGAGGTGGCATGAATGCATTTACATTGCAATTACAATTGCACAATTGTCACTTATGAGATGAATGTTTTAAAATTTAAATATAAATTATATATTTTAATGATAGATGTTGGGAAAAAATTTAATAATTTTATAAATGAAACTAAAACCGCCAGTAGGTGGCGACAAGTGATTAATTGAATCATTCATTCAACCAATTCGATCAAAAATGCTTAATCATTCAAGAACGAAGCACCTCTGTGTAGCTGGGAGACACGATTGCTCTGCTTTGTTTGGAACCATTTTCGTTTCCGAAATAGAACAAAGTGTCTAAAAATTGTCACTTAATATTAACTTATTGTTTATTGAACTGTTGTAAATCACATTCGCAACTGTGCTGATATTCGCACGATATTAAAGCACATTTAAATCATAAAGGATCATGGATGACTGTCGTTCACCCTCTGACACACAGAGCAAAAACTCAGTGCCGCGTTTCATTAACATGTATTTTAAATCATGTGGGATTATCAATGTTTAATCACATAACTCAAAGTAAATGTAATTAAAACAAAATATATAAGTATGGTATATTTTCAAAAAGCAAATGGTATATGCAAGAAATATCTATTCATGAGTGACCAATACATGAGATAATATGGTATATTTTTCTATGGTATTGTTAGATCACCGGAAGAAGGCTGGACACAGTTACGGTCAAAACTTCGTCACTTTATTCAGCACACATGTAGAAAGGACACAGGATAAATGTTTTAGGAAGGCTTCGAGACTTTGCAGGTTATCGTGGCAAAGATTATACAAGCTCTCAAATCATTAGCGCTAGCAGTAAAAACACACAATTAGCAGTGATAAGGATAAACGGAAAATAAGCACCCAGAACCTTTTATATACGTTAGTGGTCAAAGCATAAAGTGTGCTAACTACACAGCGCTAACAGAGATCAGACACAAGTGCACATTAAACTATCACAGAGATGTATAAACAGAAAGAGGGCTTTAGAGGAAGTCGGAATCCAGGGTACTTAGCTTTGAGGTCAATGCCGTGAGAATCAGTCCAGAGTTTAATCGCTCGGTAAAGTGAGATTCGGGAGAACAAACAATACTTCACGTTCAACCTGTAAAACAAAAGTCCTTAAATAAAGTGCTTGTGAGATTGAAGACAGGTGTGCGGGATTAGAAGGAAGGTGATTGTGACCGTGGTAGTGTGTGGGTGCTCTGGGTGTTGTAGTCTCTGGCGGCCGTGTCTGTAGGCCGCCGAGCTTGCTGGGAAATGTAGTGTGGAGTGTGTGAATGAGAGTCAGTGGCGGCCATGTTCTTGAGCTGCTGAGAATTCTGGTAATTGAAGTCGCGCTTTTTGCGCGACCTAACAGGTATATACTAAAGAAATCAATTGGTATAGGTTAAGCAGTCAAGAATAAGATCCAATCATGTGTGAACAATATATAAGGTATACGAAAGTAATCAATCTATTAATCAAAGAGGCCTAAAGATCAAAATCTAACTTGTGAAATCACTGAATGCACATTTTTCAATTACAAATGTATTCTTTCTTCCAGGGTTGCTCTGTTATTTTCCATAGAAACTCATTCTCTGTATAGGGTCACTGAGTTTGTACTCTGTGTTCAAGCGGGTACCTTGGTATCATTCTGATGTCAGTGGTTTAATGAGGTGCAAGGTTGAAGTGCACCTCGTAAATCAGTAAAATGAACTTGTTTAAAAAATAAGCTGGCTGACCTTGCTTCACCATTATAAATAAGATATGAAGGAAGAAACATACTTGTGGCGAGATGTCAGAAACGTGATTAAAGAAAAATGGGAAACCCCCACCTAAATGAGATCATTGGTTTAGTTCTGTATAAAAGCATGAGCATTGAATTTAACTGTCAGATGATCTGCAGACATCTCGGCTTGTAAATAAAACACCTTTTTGCCATCAAAAACCTCGAGACTCAGAAGTTTTTATTTTTGCTGAAGATGATTTTCCATGACACTTACCTTGCCCTTGTTAATGATAAATGATGCACTCTGTCTAGAAAAAAAAAAAAAAAATCATCATGAGTCCTCCTAGGCGGTTCGTCCGATGTTCATCAAAATTGAATTAGATCAGTTATCAAAAGCTTTTTGATAGACCCAACTTCTGAACAGGTTTACCAAAAATCACGAGACTTATCTCATTAGATTCAGTACAGCATACTGAGTAGAACGGTACCCAAGCCAACCCAAGCCACTTTGAATTTTGTAGTAAAATGCTATATTTTATGAACACATTGGCATATCATTATGAAACTTGGTATGTGTCTTTGGCACTATGCCTTGAAGGTACTCAAAAAGTCTCGGGACAATGCCACCTTATAATGAAAATTTAAAATGCTAATATATTTTGATTAGTTTTTCCTATTGTAATGAAACTGGTCTTGATAGATTCATTTGTTTATGCCAAAAACTGATAGCAATTATGCCATGATCGAGCAAATTTACTGTCCGCCATTCTGAAACATTTTGAAAACCTACTTTTTCGAACTCCTCCTCATTTGTCCCATTTTCACCAAAATCAAAATACAACATCTGCAGACCATGCAGAAGAAGAGTTATGGAATGCAAGTTGATTAGTCAAACCGTTCTCTAATAACACACAAACAACACTGATGGCATGCATGCCAAAATGGACATGAGGCTATATCTTGGTAAAGTTCAGCATATTTAGACCAAACTTAGTACATATCATAGCCATCATGACTTGAGGGTAACTGCTAAGTTTCAGAACAGCGCCACCTAGTGTTCACAAGATATGAAAAAAGCACATTTTTGCTTATAACTTCCGAACACTTTGTCATAAAACCTTGAACCTGGGCTCATTAGATTTTGTGGGGCATACTGAGTTGAAAGATTTGACATTTTCTTAGGTCCGCAATTTTGGGTGTCCGCCATTTTTAATTTTCTAAAATTATTTTTCCGCCATTTTTTAACCCCTCCTAGGCCGTTCATCCAATTTTCAGCTAAATCGAATCCTGTCATCTTCACATCATACTGACATTAAGTTATGAAATTCAAGTAGACTAGTCAAACTGTTCTTGAATAATGAGCAAACGAATTTGATGGCTACCATTCCAAAATGGATGTGAGGCTATAACTCCATAACACTTTAGCATATCCAGACCAAACTTAGCGTATGTCATAGGTATCATGACTTGAGGGTACCTGCACAGTTTTGGAACAGTGGCACCTAGTGTTCACAAGATATGACAAAAGCATATTTTTGCTTATAACTTCTGACAAGTTTGTCATAAAATAATGACCATTCTAAAACAATACTTACTTATCTCCTCACTTTGCCTCTGTTAGGCTTGGCCCCGGCATTGCTGCTTGCAGCTATTATTATTATTATTATTATTATTATTTATTATTATTTATTATTATTATTATTATTATTATTATTATTATTATTAAAAAGTGAAAAAAGTCTAAATTAAAGTGTAGAAAGTCACAGCGGTCATTATCAACACATAGTTGTGTTAGCATCTGTGTGGTATAAGTGATTCATCGTTCTCAATTTACTTTTTCCGGCCAGTTTTGTTACTTTGAATTGTAAGCGTGCTTCAAGAGAAGATGGCTGTCTATCTTAACAGTAAGTATGTTTTATTATATCGTATTATTATTATTATTATTATTATTATTATTATTATTATTGTTAAGAATGTTTATTTATAAATGAGTCACGGCTCTGATGCAATGCTTAAACAGGATCTCTAACGCTCCAGGTGTTGTGGATGAAATAACTTTGCTGACATTGTTGAGGAATTTCAATTCCTGAACCATGTGTTACGTATACCTATTTATATATGTTTCATACCTACATATAATATGTTGAGAGTATGTAGAATGATCGTATTTTTAAAAATTTTTTACCAGTAGGTCCGAAGCCGGTGTTGTGCCGATATCGGTGACCTATCGAAAACTGTGACCAGGGGTCGCTGTTCAGAAAATGTTCACATGGGAATGTGCTTGACGCCTGTGCAGGTGACCGTGAGCACGCAGACATTAGTGCAGATGCTGAAGCGGAATCCAGCGTCAGAGAAGCCGAGCGGTGCCGTAAATAAAAGATGTTTCATGTCTTAGAGAAACACATCCATTGGACAAGCTATATATTGTCGCGAGCATCGAAATGCTTGTATAGAGAAGAAATAAAACATTAATTCTGCTGTTGTTGTCTGCTGTGTTACTACTATGAATGGTTTCGTTATGAGAAGATGCTTTAAAGTAGTGCTTGTTGTGTATGTATAACATATTCTGATTGTCTGATACATGTAGGCTTATCTTTATTCTTATAACTATTTACTATGATTAACCAATAATGTTGGAGATCCTATAGTTTGTTCTTTACAAATGCATATTAATCTGAGATATGATACAGTAGGCTACGATCACTGAATCTGACAAGTCAAAATTCATAGCTACGGAAATATGTTACCACTCTTTATTTCATAATAACTGACTATAATGTTTAATAAAGTGACATGTGATGTGTCAGCTCATCTTCTTTCTATTTTATGAAGCATATTGATTAGATATTGTTATATTTATAGACACAGTATGGTCACTGAATCTGACAGTTAGAGTAAAGAGGGGTAACACATTTCAGTAGCTATAATTTTGACCTAAGTCTATAAGTCTAAGTTCATCAAACTCATTCAGGTGACGTAAAATTTTCTCCTTTTTAGTTATAGATAGATAACTCCTTGCCTCTGTTGTGTGCCAAGCCAAATATATATGCTGACTTTTCTTTGAATAAGGAGAGATTCTGCCATTTGAACTTTGTGTGTCTGTGTGTCATTTGGCAAACTCTCCCAAGCGCTTGGTGCAGGAAGCGTGCAGCGGGGCGAGGGCGCCGTGTTTCTTGTGTACTCTCACTTTCTATCTTAGGAATTGTAACCCGGAGATTCAATATATTTAAAAACTAACAGTAGCCTACATAAAAAACAATATTATCCTATAATATTATAGAAATATCCTTTTTCCTAATTCATGCATCTGTACTAATTCTTTTTTTTCCCCACAGATTTGGTTGTAGATGACCGTGCGGTGCAAAATATAAACGATGTTTGGAGCTGGGATGATGGCCTGTTAGAATCGTGGGATGCTTGAGCTTTTACCCCAGTAGGCCTGCCTGAAGAAATACAACTGGGTGATCAATCCAAGGAATGTGTGGTGCCTGCCTGTGACAGATCCCAACCCTGAGGCTCTGCCTTCAAATCAGGAGGCTTACAGATGGGAATCATACCCCATTATAGACAATCAATGCTTATCTCAATCTGATACAGGACAGTTTCAAGACCATTGAGGGTCGTTTTAATGCCATTGAGTGCCATTTTAACAGCATTAAGGAGCGCCTGGATGCCATTGAGAAGAAGCAAGACAGTTATAATCAGTCTGTGACAGCTGCGCTACAGCAGCATGGGATTTGGTTTAAACAGGTTTTAGCGATGCAACGTTTGCATGGTGGGGCGACTCAACGAGCAGCCAGAGATCAAAATCTAACAACGGACTTGTTAAAGCAGATAGTACTCACGCTTAAAAAGAAACTCAAGTGAGTTGTAAATATGTATATTTTTTATACTATTTTTCAACATTTATTCCTTCTGTATGTCGTTTTAGATTTATAATCGATGTTTTGGTGCTGGTTTTGTTTTTACTGTTTACTGATTTACTAGTTTTATTTCCTTAGTTATTTCCTTAGTTATTTTAAGTGTACATCCCTATGTTTGGTTTAAATTTAAAAAAAGAATTGTTTAAAAATGGCAAAACATTGTCAGGAGTCGGATGGTTGTGATTAGGGGCGAGCAGCTAGGTTTAGACGATGCGACTGCAGCGAGATCTGCCTTGAGCAGTGCAACAACACTGAAACATTGCACTATTTAATTCAGACAATGGAGGAGATGAATAGATCAGAGTCTACAACTGGTACATTGTTAGAATTATTAAACATAGTGAGATCAATGTCACATGATCAATCAGAACCAGTTCCAAATTCAGCAGGCTCTGTTTTAAATTCACACCAGGTGGGCGAGGGTACAGATATCCATCTGTATCATTCATTTGACCCTACAGTACCAAATATGGGGTTAACCACCTCTGATATTGACATGCTAGTAAGAGAGGGTGGTGATATTGGTGGTTATACCATGGTCCCGAGACTCAGTTTCAGTAATTTGGAGATACGTCGGCGTATAAATCTGCGGGTGATATCTGCCACAGATTTAACAGCCTGCACTATATTTTTGCATGAAATTTTGGCTGAAATAGTGTCGTTTTCCAGACTGTTGGCTGGGGATGGTGGGTTAATTAACATAACACTGAGAGGTCCTAGTCTAACCTCTGATGTTAATGCTGTCTTGTCACCTAGCAATGATTACAGTGTGGATGTCTTCACAAATAATCTTGAGAAGATAATGCAAAGAAACACTGATGTGTGGGTTGATGATAGTTTGGATCTAAATGTGTCTATAGTAAGGAGTAAACAAGGGGGTGGGTATCGAAAGATACGTGATCTTGCCCATAACTAAGTGATCGCCAGAAACAGGATGAATCTGTTCTGCCCCATCAACACTTTGAATAATCTGTGGTTTTCAGTTTGCTTGGCTCATTTTTTTTCAGTTTAATGATATCACACGGTTTGAGTGGATGTTACGCAAAAAAATAGTGGTCTTCCATAGGTCATGCATGTTGGAAAAGTATACGTGTAATGATGCACATCATCACAAGACAGTGTTCTTGTAACTGCACAATTACTACACAATTTTATGATTAAGAAGTTGAATGCGTTCATAGGCACTCAATATGTGTGTGACTACTGCTAGAGATCACCGTTGCAAATACGTCTGCGATATCTGCAATGGCCCTGATTGTTATAAGTACCCCATCAAATCACGGCAATGTGGTCTGTTTGCAGTACTGCAAATCTGACTATTGTTATGATGCGCATAAGCAACCGCCTTTAGGTCAACAGTATGCATGTATAGATGTAATATGTATATTAAATATTAAATGTAATAGACATTATCATGTCAGTGCCACCAATCCCAAACCACACAAGTGTGCAGCCGAACAGTGTATCCATTGTGGCGAGGAGTTGATTAATGACAGTGTACATCAATGCTTTATACAGCCAATAAATCTCAAGGCACCTAGCGACGAGTACATATTCTATGATTTTGAGACGCAGTACGTAAATGGTAAACATGTTGCAAACTTCATATGCACCATTACATTTAAAGGTTCACAGCCGCTAATCCAGACTGTATAGAATGACTTGTTAATAGGTTTAGACATCCGGAAACCATAGACGTCTTTGGAATTTCACATGGATTGCCCACAATGCTCCTGCTTTTGATAACTCTATACTTTTAGAGTATTTCACAAAAGCGGGGCTCACACTTAAAATCACGATGCAAGGCTGTTGGATAATTTTAATGTATGACAACGTGTTCAAGTAGTGCTTTATCAACAGTTATTCATTCATCCCTATGTGCTTGGCCATGACATCTGCAGCATTAAATCTAACCTGCGCAGAGAAAGGTTATTTTCCACACATTTTCAACAGATTAGAAAATGAGGATTACATAGGCCCATACCAGGACAGGCATTTCTAGGGCTATGAGACTATGTCTGACAAAGAGAGGGTTCTGTTTGACGAGTCGTATGCTACAGTATCGGGCAAAGTGTTTGATTTTAAAAAAGAACTTGTGATGATGTCGTTTTGCTCACTTGCATGAAGTACCGCGATTAATTCATACAGTGCACCAAACTCGATCTGTTTAGATACACCACTTTAGCAGTGTATTGTATGGCAGTGTATAAAACCCACTTTCTACCAAAAGACACCCTAGCTCTGAGCCATAACAACATGTACACCAGTCAGAACAAGACATACTCAAACATTTCCATTGAATGGCTTGAATATATTAAAACAACACATGGCGTAGACATTCAGCATGTGTTAAACCGTGGTGAGATGGTGATTGGAAAATACCATCTCGATGGTTATTATGAAAAGGGTGGTGTAAAAAAGCTCTCGAATTCACCGGCTGTATGTTTTACTGGCATGAATGTTGCTATAATCCTAACCAGTTACACCTGTTATCAAAACTGCCTTACGGTACACTCACAGTTTGATGACAAGGTCAAAATTTTAGAGCATACATCCATATGCCAGGCCAAGAAATGCTACCCCATAGGACACCCCCAAATAATTTTCAAGGATTTTGAACCTCTTGAAAATTATTGTGAATTTGTCAAAGCCACGGTGCTGCCCCTGTGAAAACTGCTTCACCCCGTCCTTCCCTATAGGACTGGTGGCAAGCTTATGTTTCCGCTCTGCTGTACATGTGCAGAACAGCAGAATCAGACCCAGATAGCAAAGGACAGCTGACCCACATACCATATGGAATGATAGTAATGATTCAACCTGAGTGTGACTGGCTACTGGGCCAGATGTGGGCCCAGACACAACACACCAAAACTCAGACTAAAACCGGCTTGTTGTATGTGGGCCAGATATGACCTTTCCCATTGCCAGAACTGAGCCATATGTGCCATAGTTGGCCCAGATGAGGCCCAGAAATGTATGCTATCTGGTGACTGTCCCGTGTAGACACACTGATGAGGAAAGGGCTATTTCAGGCTGCTGGGTCACTATCGAGCTGTTAAAGGCTATGGAGAAGGGTTATGATGTAACAAAGGTGGACGAAGTGTGGCATGTTCCTCAGCGATCAGAAATGTTGTTTTGTGATTATGTTAAAACATTTTTACAGTACAAACAAGAGGCCAGTGGATTCCCCGCACACGTTGTGACAGATGCAGACAAAGAATCTTACATTGCCGATTACTTTGAGAAAGAGGGGATTAAGTTGAATCATGACAAGATAAGTCTTAACCTCGCACGCCGCTCTATTAATAAACTTCTGCTGAACTCGCTTTGGGGTCAGTTCTCTATGCGTGAAAATTTGCCATGTACAGAATTACTTTCAGACCCTGAATATTTTGCCCAACACATTTTTGGAGTTGGTTATGACATTAAACACTTCTTGTTTGTGTCAGATACTGTTGCACTAATTCAGTGGTTTTACGCGGACGGGAAAGGCAGTCAGACCCATGACATTAACATCTTTCTTGGTGCGTTTACAATGGCACATGCCTGTCTAGAGCTGTATGATCTAATGGACAAGTTGGGGGATAGGCTGCTGTACAGTGATCAGAGGTGGACAAAGTACACAACTCCATTATTTGAGTGAAAGTATTGGTCAAATATTATTCCATTACAAGTGAAAGTTGTAAAGACAGATTTTTACTTAAGTAAAAGTACAGAAGTACTTGCTTTTAAAAGTACTTAAGTATCAAAAGTAAATTTCCTTTTTTATGTCAACGCATTGTTTTATTATTGTTGCATTGTTGTATGCTTATACTTATAATACATTATGCTTCTGAAGCAACCTACTGAATACACTGTCTAGCTTGTAGTATCTGTGGAATAAAGAGCTTTTAGAATGTTACAAAACCTATAGAAATGATAACTGCTCTCTCTGGCTCAGCGGCAGCACCAAAGCAGATTTGAATTTTTGTTAAAGGTTTAATAGACAGGCAAATCGTTATCATTTTGAATGTTTAGGTGTTTGAATCGAGATCACAGTCTTTTTATGATTAATCCTGCAGCTCTACACATAACTATAGTAATTATGCAAGGTAACAAAAAAAACTATAAAAGTTACAAGATATTAACTTATTAATTCTTAAACTCATTTACATTTGATTTCATGCTTTTGCATGCTAACTAAGGTCATTGTTGAACCTTACCTATGCGTAAACGATATATCCACAAGGCTATGGCAACTTGGTCGGCAAATCCATAAAGCATTTGACTGACCATACTTCATACTGAAACTTTAGCTCTAAAGCACAGAAAATTTCAAGCTTTCACAATAAATTAAGAGTTTACATACCTCAATATTCTTCCGCAGGTTGGACGGCGAGTTTTGAAGGCTGCAATTTGCTTTGTTTTAAGCAAACAAAGCAAACATTTAAAACAAAAAGAAGCTTTGACCTTTTCAGAACACTGGAACATACTTTTTAAGTATGGCCATGGGTGCACACATTGCGCCGAGGAACCGTCTTCCTCCATTTTGCCAACTGATCAGTGTACAAAAAATGATGGGAAATCATTGAACTTCATGACACGTGACCCTACAAGAGTGATTATTGATAGGCTTTCTGTCACCTGCAAAAAACCAACCACGTTTTAGAGAAAAAAAATATCATCCACTGATTTTCAAAGCTGCTATATAGTAATGACTTTCGACTCGAGGACCTTGATAGAAATGTAGAGGAGTGAAAAGTACGATATTTGTCTTTCAAATGTAATAAAGTTAAAGTCACAAGTTTCCAGAAAAAATAATACTCAAGTAAATGTACTTAGTTACTGTCTACCTCTGACAGTTACACAGACAGCGTCATATTTACATCTAGAGATGGTGACTGGGATCCTCCATTGGGGCCTTACCTCGGTAATCTGACTGATGAGGTTGGGGATGGGGATCACATTGTAGAGTTTTGTCCAGGGGGTCCGAAAACATATGGATACCGCATTGCTAAGGGTAAGGTGTATGAAAGCCAAGGGTATCACTGTCAATGCTGCAAACTCAAAGGCCATTAGGTTAGACACTCTGATTGGGCTCGTTGATCACTATGTCATGGGGGAGGATAATAGCCGTCATATACTGGCATACACCGACACCATTTTGAGAAATGCAACCTGACCACATTGAAAAAGAAGACCCACCCGCGAGGGCCGGTGTAAGTGTCCACGATGGTTTAGATAATGTTGGGGATGACATTTTGAAGAATGTTCCACAGAGGAGTGTAAAAAATGTTTGTTACATTTTAGATAAAATGTCTAAAACTAAAGATGTCACATGTTGGGCTGAGTCGGGGCGAGTTCGTGTTTAAAGGTAGAACAATCCCTGGTTCACACATGATCGATTTAGTTAAAGGTATCACGGCTCCACAAAGGATTTCTTATGCACAGAGACCTAATGGATGGGACGAATTTCTGGAAGCTTTTGCTACTTTAAACATACCATTCTCCACTGTGCCAAATCGTTATGTCACACAATTAACTCTTTCAAAACCAAATCGACATTCAAATTATTCAGATGACCCTGTATTCAATTCACCCCCTTTTGACTGGAGTCAGTGGCTAAGTTTTTAATCACATTGTTTTGTATGTTCTGTGTTCTCATGTTGATCATGTTATTATGTGTATTGCTGAATGTGATGTATGTATAATACAGAGTCAAAAGAAGACATTTCTGTTCTTTAGTTGTTTATTGAAAATGTTAAGCATGAGTCTGAACACATCTGAACGTCTGAACACATCGAACACACTTGAAAACATTTTCAGTACAATGACACTGTTTTAGTTTTTTCACAAAAGCTGACACCTTTTTGTCATTTTTAATAAAATCAGCAGTATACAGCTTCAACATATAACGATAATCATACCCCTTTGCCATATGGTAGAGAAAGAACACACAATGCTGACCACAGGTATCTGATGAAAAATCTTGGACTTGCACCGATGAATGTTGTACCACACTAGAATTGTAGTTTAGAAAGTTTTTGATAATCGCTGGAAAACGGGGGTAATCTGGTTTATTAATAAAGCTGCTGAAAAAACACCTCACACCGTCCTCATTTATGTAGATGGCTAAACAGTGTTCACCTGGGAGACCAGAAGAATGTGTGTTGATTATAACCACTGATGGTAATTTTCTTAAAGGGTCTTTTGGAAGATAGTCACACTCAAAGAACGTCACAAACGACTTAACACTACTGCATAAATATAAACTCGTTCGCAATGGCGATGATGTGCCTTCCAAGACCGATTCATTCTATTCTCTCTCTCTCTCTCTCTCTCTCTCTCTCACACACACACACTCACACACACACACACACACACACACACACACACACACACACACACACACACACACACACACACACAGGTTTTTGTGAGCTACAAGGACACTGCACCCCAAACCAGTTTTTTGTTGTATTAGGGGGACACCCCTTTCCACTTGCTCTACAGAGATGTGGTGAATATCAAAAAATCTTATTTTGAGCCATACAACACAGATTTCACTTCAGAGTTTGTTTACACACAACACAACTTATAATGTAATAATTTGACAATAGATAATTAGATGCACATGCCCTGCCTATGACACAAAATGGTATTATTAGGACTAACACGATTTATAAGGACAGTGACTATACAACACACAAATGTCATTAAAGTGTATTAAAGGGTCAAACATGAATAAATGGAACATGGCTAAACACAAACACAAAAGTGAAGGCATTGTGCATTAAAAGGACATACGTAAATTATGAGGACAAATGATTAGACTCAGCACACAGTACACCAGCACTATGCATTGCAACAACATCCCTCACCTGTGGGGACATACTCCAACAGACCCAACAATTTAAAATGTATGATATTTTTGTATAGTGATGTAAATATTCAACCATACCTTTTAAGTGCATTCAAGGACCTGCTTTTTGTGTGATATGACTGCTTATCCATATGACCATATGATCTTTTAACAGACATAAGGACATGCACAGTCAGTGAACAAGGAGCAAAGGTTTAATTAGTGCTTATTTTCAGCAACTGTTAGCTCTCTCCACTCGCTGCTCCACGATGGAGCAGCATATCTCGGTGCTCCGCTACGGAGCAGCATATCTTCCGCATTCCACAGAGCGCATTCCAGCGCGATTCAAAAGAATTCTCTGGACTACGTCATGAACTCGGCGTTTATTTATGTTGCCATGTGCTTTTTTGTTTTTGTATTACGTCATGTCTCTGCCCCCGCTTCCTGATTGTTCCATTTGGTTTTTGTTTCATGTTCCCTCATTGGTTCTCCTTTTAACAGTTATTTATCATTTCCAGGTGTCGCATGTCTAATCTTGTTTGCCTTAGGATGAAATGCCATTACTTAAACCCCGGTCTGTGTCTGCTTCATCGTGGAGTATTGGTTAATGTTCGATGTTAGATTGTTCGATGTTGGAATGTTTAATGTTGGAATGTATTGATTTTGAATGGATGTCAAAGATAGCAACAAAGCAAAGTGTTACCAATGTTTTTGTTAACCAGGCATCCCCTGGTTCCTGCGTTTTTGTTATGTTTTTGTTTACCCGGCGTTCCCGGGTTTCTTGGATTCCTGCCTCGCTGCATGATTTCTTGGACTGTGACCCTGTAAGTGATTGCATCTGTGTCTAACCCATTTAGGAAGATTGACGCTGTTCTTTTTTGGTTTTTGGTATTGATTCCCCATCATGTCTGAATGTGCCTTTTTGGGTTTTTGTTCCTAATAAACTGACCACTTTTCCTCTGCAAGTGCATCCCGCTTCTGTAGCGAATCTAGCTCAAATGGGTGAAATATATCTATAGCTCTAATCAAAGCGTGTTCTGATTAGTTATGGATATAAATCGACCATGAAAGGGAATGTTATATTAATTACTGACTTACTGTAGTCTAGCTTTAGAATTAAATGTGAATCAGCTTGATCTGTTTGTCCACCAGACTTACCAGGGCAATCTTCGTATTACTCTAAAAGAATAAATTATTCTTCTGGCCACGAAGTATAGTTTATTCTATGCTAAAAGAAATACAGCACGTAGCGAAGAGCACGTTAAAAGTGAACCTTGCCATGATTAAAAACAGAGACGATCCAGTGTGATAACCATGGATTTTAATAACTACGTAAAAACTACTGACATACACAACTAGGTATAAACAAATTATATATATATATATATATATATATATATATATATATATATATATATATATATATATATATATATATATATACAGGGAAAGAAAAAAAAACAAAAGGAAAAATGATGAAAATAACAGAATGGCAGAACACACAACAGTTTAACCTCGAGAATCAGCAATGAATTGAATTCACCTTCAACAGGGGCACTGGCTTAAAAAGGACACCTCTATAGATCAATTAAAATTTATACTTGCATTAGTTTTATGACGTTCACGAGGGTCCTTGGTTCGTAGATTTAGCGAGGAGTTTGCTGAATCTTCCGTGTCGGTAGAATCGGGATAAACAGAGTTGGGTCTCGCCAAAGTAGAAAGAAGAAAGCGGTATTTGCCACGTGGTTTAACGAGGCAAAGAAGAGTCCGGAGGAGTACCGGAAAAAGAGGGCGGAAGAGAATAAGTCCGAGAGAGAGTTAGAGAAAAGTGAAGCCAAAAGGTGAAGTTAAAGATGAAGTCAAAAGATAAAGAGAAAAAGAGAAGAGAGCGAAGAGGAATGCGTGTCGCTGTCTTTTATGGATAGTGCCAACGTACATGCCTCTCTGAGCTGCTGGCGAATCCAGAGAGAGGAGAAAGTTCTGGGGGAGAACTTTCTTTGTCTGTTCCAGAGTGGGTTCGCATGTCAAGGCGGGGTTTGTATTAAGTTTGGATTAGAATGAAATGTGGAAAAGTATAGAATGATACATCCCATCGTCCTATAGTATGCATCATTAATTGGCATATTACAAAACAATGATTTTGATACTAAACTAAAGGAGATTATGATACCTTGGACAGTGAAGGATCATTAGACATGGTTACAGACAACTTAAAATTAGATTCTCGCTCAAACTATCTAAAATCACTATAGTTAGGTTATCTAAACACATAACACATGCATATATGAATACATTATAACTATCCTAGACATATGATTACAAGTTACATTCAAGAGACATTTTCACTGTGTGTGTGTGTGAGTGTGTGTATGTCCAGAAGAGGGGGCTGGTGTTCTTCTAATGTCCCACCGGTCTTTGGTCACCTCAGGGTGACCTTTAAGGAGGACGGTTTCCTTCTAGCCTTTTCGGCTCCAATGCTAATCCATGTGGTCATAAACAGAGATTAGATCAGAGATTTACAGGCCCTCAGTTGGAGTTTTAGTTGACCCCTGCTGATGAACCTAATCGTGAAGTCTTCCAGACGTTCACACCCGTTAGGTTCATGAAAGGTTACTCTATTGTGGGTGTAAGTTCTGTGTGTGTGTGTGTGTGTGTGTGTGTGTGTGTGTGTGTGTGTGTGTCTGCAAAAAGGGGGTGGGTCGTGTCTTCCCCCCATCTTTTGCATTCCAAAGGGCATCTGGCAGCAGAAGGCCTCTCGGGGTTACTCTCAGCTACCTGAGTGGTGAAACTTTTTATGTTAAGTCCAGGTTAATTCAGAGATCAGCTTGGATACCGTCAGACGTTACAACAGTGTTACCACACATTTGATGAAAAATGAATTTTGTCACTTTAAGTTTGACTTTTATTCACATTTTCACACTTTATTATGACATTATGTATGTTACTGTAAACAGTCTTATTTCGGGTTAGTTTAGCTCAGCGACATCTATAGCATATCATAGTATCATATTATGTTATAAAGAAGTGAAATATGTTATTAGTAGAGTACGTTACCTATGTGTAAATTTGCTCGTAGAGGCTTGAAATTCGCTGTATAGCGTTTTGAGCCTCTGAAGCGCACCCATGTGTATGCACATAGAGGACTGATGAGACAATGCAGTGTTACCACACATTTGATGAAAAATGCCTTTCTTCACTTTAAGTTTGACTTTTTTTTTTTTCACATTTTCACACTTTATTATGACATAATGAATGTTACTGAAAACAATCATATTTTGTGATATTTTAGGTCAGAGTCAAGTCTAGCATATCATAGTATCATGTTATAAAGAAGTGAAATATGTTATAGTAGAGTACGTCACCTAAGTATAAATATGCATTTGTTAGAAAAACATGTTTCCTTTGCCAGCAGAGACTTGAATTTCGCTGTATTACGTTTTGAACGCCTGAAGCGCTCCCATATGTATGCACATAGAATACTGATGAGACAATGCAGTGTTACCACACATTTGATGAAAAATGCATTTCTTCACTTTAAGTTTGACTTTTTTTTTTCACACTTTATTATAACATAATGAATGTTACTGAAAACAATCATATTTCGTGATATTTTAGGTCAGAGTCATGTCTAGCATATCATAGTATCATATTATGTTATAAAAAAGTGAAATATGTTATTGTAGAGTACGTCACATAAGTGTAAATATGCGTTTGTTAGAAAAACACGTTTCCTTTGCTTGTAAAGGCTTAAAATTCGCTGTATAGAGTTTTGAGAGCCTCAAGCACTCCCATGTGTATGCACATAGAGGGCCGATGAGAAAACACAGTGTTACCACACATTTGATGAAAAATGACTTTCTTCACTTTAAGTTTAATTTTTTTTCACATTTTCACACTTTATTATGACATTATGTATGTTACAGTAAACACTCAAATTTCATGTTATTTTAAGTCAGAGTCAAGTCTAGCATATCATAGAATCATATCATGATATAAAGAAGTGTAATATGTTATTAATATGTATGTCACCTAAGCGTAAACATGCGTTTGTTAGAAAAACACGTTTCCTTTGCTCGCAGAGGCTTGAAATTCGCTGTATCGCGTTTGGAGCGCCTGAAGCACCCCCATATGTATGAACATAGAGGACTGATGAGAAAACACAGTGTTACCGCACACTTGATGAAAAATGACTTTCCTCACTTTAAGGTTGACTTTTTTTCACATGTATTTTACTGTAAACAATCATATTTCGTGTTAATTTAGGTTAGAGACGTTTAGCATATCATATTATGTTATAAAGAACTGAAATATGTTATAGTAGAGTACGTCACCTAAGTGTAAATATGCTTTTGTTAGAAAAACAAGTTTCCTTTGCTCACATAGGCTTGAAATTCGCTGTATAGCGTTTTGAGCGCCTGAACCGCACCCATGTGTATGAGAAATCACAGGGTTACCAAACATTTGATTAAAAATGACTTTCTTCACTTTAAGTTTATCTTTTTTTCACATCTTCACACTTTATTATGACATTATGTATGTTACTGTAAATAATCATATTTCGTGTTATTTCAGATCAGAGTCATGTCTAGCATTTCATAGTATCATATTATGTTATAAAAAAGTGAAATATGTTATAGTAGAGTACGTCACCTAAATTTAAACATGAGTTTGTTAGAAAAACACGTTTCCTTTCCTCGCAGAGGCTTCAAATTCGCTGTATAGCGTTCTGAGTGCCTGAAGCGCACCCATGTGTATGCACATAGAGGACTGATGAGAAAACACGGTGTTACCACACATTTGATGAAAAATAACTTTCTTCACTTTAAGTTTGACTTTTTTTCACATTTTCACACTTTATTATGACATTATTTATGTTACTGTAAACAATCATATTTCGTGTTACATTAGGTCAGAGTCCTGTCTAGCATATCAAAGTATCATATTATGTTATAAAAAAGTGAAATATGTTATAGTAGAGTACGTCACCTAAGTGTAAGTATGCGTTTGTTAGAAAAACACGTTTCCTTTTCTCGCTGAGGCTTGAAATTCACTGTATTGCGTTTTGAGCGCCTGAAGCGCACCCATTTCTATGCACATAGAAGACTGATGAGAAAACACAGTGTTACCACACATTTGATGAAAAATGACTTTCTTCACTTTAAGTTGGACTTTTCACATTTTCACACTTTATTATGACATTATGCATGATCCTGTAAACAATCTTAATTCGTGTTATTTTAGGTCAGAGACACGTCTAGCATATCATAGTATCATATTATGTTATAAAGAAGTGAAATATGCTATTAATATGTACATCACATAAGTGTAAACATGCGTTTGTTAGAAAAACACGTTTCCTTTGCTCGCATAGGCATGAAATTTGCTGTATAGTGTTTTGAACCACTGTACAGTGTTTGTGTATGCACATAGAGGACTGTGTATGCACATAGAGGACTGATGAGAAAACACAGTTGTAGCGAATCAGCTTTAAAAATGATAGAAAAGTGCACGCTTGGATTCAAAGCACCGTTTTAAAGGAGACAAGAGTTTTAAAGCGTGCCCGCATTATCTACCAGAATATGTAGTGAAAATTAGCTGTTTGGGTTAATTTGATATATTCTCCACCATTTTACGTAAGTAAAAATTAGTTGTTAAATCGAGCTATCTTTATTCTCCTCCAAAGATGTCAGAGAGATTAACAGATCAGCTCGTAAAGGGAAATTTGACTAATTTAGTATTACTGATCAACTATTCGTCCAGCGATAAGTTGAAACTAGTGTATTCATCAATTATGCATTAGATATTACCTCCGTGGCCACCGGCAATAATATCCTAAACATAGTGGCACATTATTCTAAGAGCATGTAGCAGAATCGCAATTCAAGGCAATAGACACTTGTAAGCAAAAAGAACACGTATTTAAGAACAGACGAGACTTTATTGAACTATTCTATGACACAGAAACTAATCTAATATATAAAACACACGCACACACACACACACACACACGCATACATAAACGGGTGATGATGAAGGGTGAATGAAGTTCCGAGTCTCTAGCGTTGCATGCTATTTCACAGACCATGATCTGAACGAACCATCAACTTATTAAGTTATCTTCACTTCCTTTAGAAGGGCTCAACTTATTATAGTCACCAGATTAGCTAGATTCTGGGGTATTGCGCTTGCCTTAGCTGTGTTGAAGGGATTTCCTCGTTACGTCGTGGTGTCGTCAGCGGTCTGGTCGGTGAGAGGCGTCTCGGAAGACCAATCGGAATGCTGAGTGGAATGAAGGCGGGAGGTTTGAAAAGCAGGCGGCGGCTCTCGCTGGGTCCCCAGGCCGAGGTAAACGTGATCTGATCTCCCCGACGTTGATTGGCTCTGGAGACCCTCCACCGACCCCGTCCTTCAAAACGTGCCAAGAAGCAAGAGACAGGAGAGAGAGCGAAGCAAGTGACGACCTTCAGAACTTGTGTTCTTAGGATTTTAACACTTCCTGGGCTAATCCAGCCCAGAGTGCTTCCTCCAATCAATATTGTCTTTGGGCGGGGTGTTAGCCAGATTCTCCACCTATTATGCTAATCAGCCCCTTGTCCATGTGGATGAGTGGTTCCGCACTCTTCAATGATGAGTGGATTATTAAACTTTGTCCTGAAACTTGCATGTACATATCAGAACAATCTACACAAATTTCCTTACTCTTATGATTTAGGAAATCACTCAATGAACACATACATACCAAACAAGACATGTTTGACTATACTTAAAGTACATTACTAATATTTAAAACACAATGATCCTCCTAGGGCTACTACACTAATACATGATTAAATGAAATAATTAGTGGCAACTTAAAGGTGATACACATGACGAAAATAGAACAACACATGGTAGGACATAGGTGATTGCAGTTGTTCAAAGATGTATTAATTCCCACAGTCGTTGCTCCTGGTAGGCACCGATTGTGGAATCTGTGAGGCCTTGTGTGGAATTGTGGAATGTGTAATCTTCGTGACTGAGCGAAAAGGTCTCTCCTTTCTTTCACAATTTATTGGCCTTACTGGTCTGGCCCAAAAAGGCCTAAATCACTGCATTTGAGAGCAGTTTCTGTGGTCGAGAGGGTTCAGCCCTGGGTCAAGGAGGCCTTTAACGCTTGCCGTGTTGGTTGAGATAAGGCAGATGCACATGCTGGATTTAAGTGGCTCCTGGGTGTCTGGGGTGGATTCCTTGTTTTATGGCTCCCTGAGTGGAGACATTTTGGTCCAGAGTTTCTTGTGGGTTCTCTGGCTGAGAAGGCCCATTGTTTTATTTCTTCTGGTTATAATTGTGTGAATTATATGATGCTGCTTGTGCTGAGGCATTACACAGTGTTACCACACATCTGATGAAAAATGACTTTCTTCACTTTAAGTTTCACCTTTTTTCACATTTTCACACTTTATTATAACATTATGTTGTTACTTTAAACAATCATATTTCGTGTTATTTTAGGTCAGCGACATGTCTAACACATCAAAGTTTCATGTTATGTTATAAAAAAAATTAAATATGTTATTGTAGAGTACATCACCTAAGTGTAAATATGCGTTTGTTAGAAAAACATGTTTCCTTTGCTCGCAGAGGCTTGAAATTCGCTATATAGCTTTTTGTGCGCCTGAAGGAGGGCTGATGAGGACTGATGAGAAAACACAGTGTTCCCACACATTTGATGAAAAATGACTTTCTTCACTTTAAGTTTGACTTTTTTTTCACATTTTCACACTTTATTATGACATTATGTATGTTACTGAAAACAATCATATTGTTATTTTAGGTCAGAATCATGTCTAGCATATCATACTATCATGCTATGTTATAAAAAAGTAAAATCTGTTATTGTAGAGTACTTCACCTAAGTTTAAACATGAGTTTGTTAGAAAAACACGTTTCCTTTGCTCGCAGAGGCTTGAAATTCGCTGTATAGCGTTTTGAGTGCCTGAAGCGCACCCATATGATGAAAAATGACTTTCTTCACTTTAAGTTTGACTTTTTTTTTAAACTTTAATATGACATTATGTTTGTTACTGTAAACAATCATATTTCGTGTTATTTCGTGAGCTGCTGACTTTCACTTTCCCCGTTTTACGGTTTATACGACAGACGGGGAGGGGCAGTGGTGTGTGTGTGTGTGTGTGTGTGTGTGTGTGTGTGTGTAAATGAGCTATATTTAATGGTGGATTTTAAGTGATTCTGCAGTAAAACAGTAAAAATCTAACAGTCTTGTCATTATAATCCTTTTATGCTTATGAATCTAATATCCATATGTGTGACATTTTCACTGTTGATCTGCCCTTCAAAGTGTTTGAACACATCTAAGCACTGACCACCACAGCAGCAAAATGCAAAGATAAAGGTTTCATTACCATTAAAATTATTTGTAAAGTGGACCTGTTGAATGTTTTCAGGTGAGCCTTTTTTCTCTTTCCATCAGAAACTGAAAGTGCCATCTGTGATCATTTTCAGCTGAAGTTGTGCAGTGGCATCCTTAATAGATGTAGACTGAACTATAGTTATTATCAGTTATTATTAGCATCACAGGTGCTCCTCACCGGACTGTTCTTCCTTCATCTTCACTTTCTACACCCCCCATTTCAGGTACGACTCTGACATTCATAGGATGAAATCTCCTTCAGCTACTGTCACCATAAATGGTGAGGACATTAACATGGTACAGACTTACAGTTCAGGCTACATCTATTAAGGATGCCACTGCACATTTTCAGCTGAAAATGATCACAGATTGCACTTTCAGTTTCTGATGGAAAGAGAAAAAAGGCTCACCTAAAAGCATTCAACAGGTCTACTTTCAAATCAGTGATCACCTGGATGACCAGTTGGGATGGTCGGGAAACACAGGAGTGACTGTGATCTCTCTCACTCAGCATTTTTCTTGGTGTTTGGTCACAACACAATACCTTCAACATAGTTTAGAACACACACACACACACACACACACACACAAACACACACACAGACACACACACAGACACACACACACACACACATACACACACACACACACACACACACACACACACACAACTTCCAGCCCCATGTCCAAATATTGGATCTTAAGCAGAAGTGGGTAGACTCAGTTGTAATGTATATTATAGTGAAGGTAGAAATATCAGCTGAATGCAGTTCAGATTGCATTAAATGGAGTCATATCATTTTGATGTACACTACTGTGCAAAAGTCTCAGGCATCATACTTTTTTAGTACAAATTTTGTTATAGATATTTATTTTATGATTTCAGCAATATTGAGTCAGAACAAAATCATTTTATATTTCCAAACATTAATTTTCAAAAAAAATCTCAAACAGAAAATCTGTTTCTATATCAGTAAAGAAAGCATAATATTATGTAAGAGACACTTTTCAGACAAAAATGTAAAGAAGGCTGCTGGGTTTTGCTGCAAAAAAAAAGAAGCAAGTGCAACAGTCAAAGTCTCCAGAAGAACTGTGTCAGATTCTCCAAAACTCTCAGTAAAGCGTACCAGTTCATTTCCTTCTAAAATGGCACAAACTGCCCCTGGGACTATTTAAGAAAAAAAGCTAAGGGTCGTCAAAGCTAATACTAAGGTTTTGGCAGAAAACATCCCAGGATTTTTCTTCATCTAATGCAAGTGAACGGTGCTCATCATAGACCATTTTTGACACTCCCAAATCCATATTTGGGCAGCTTCAAAGTAATCCACACTCCAGCAGACAAATAAGGGTCTTCTCTGGCAAAACCATCGCTCATTTTCAGAAATAAAAATTATATAAATTATATTTTAGGCAGGTGTGAAAAATGCTGTAAAGTAAGAATGCTTTCAAAAGTAGACATGTTAATAAACATTTAATTAAACATAATTAACAAAATGCAAAATGAGTGAACAGAAGAAAAATCTACATCAAATCAATATTTGATGCGACCACCCTTTGCCTTCAAAACAGCATCAATTCTTCTAGGTACACTTGCACAAACACAGAGATTTTGTAGGCATATAGTCAGGTGTATGATTAAATGATTACACCAAACAGGTGCTAATGATCATCAATTCAATATGTAGGTTGAAACACAATCATTAACTGAAACAGAAACAGCTGTGTAGGAGGAATAAAACTGGGTGAGGAACAGCCAAACTCAGCTAACAAGGTGAGGTTGCTGAAGACAGTTTACTGTCAAAAGTCATACACCATGGCAAGACTGAGCACCACAAAAAGACTAAAGGTAGTTATACTGCATCAGCAAGGTCTCTCCCAGGCAGAAATTATGAGGCAGACAGGGGTTTCCAGATGTGCTGTCCAAGCTCTTTTGAAGAAGGACAAAGAAACTGGCAATGTTGAGGACCGTAGACACAGTGGATGGCCAAGGAAACTTATTGTAGCAGATGAAAGACACATCAGGCTTACTTCCCTTCACAATCGGAAGATGTCCAGCAGTGCCATCAGCTCAGACCTGGCAGGAACCAGTGGGACCCTGGTACACCCATCTACTATCCAGAGAATCTGGTCAGAAGTTGCCTTCATGGAAGAATTGCGGCCAAAAAGCCATACCTCCGACATCGAAACAAGGCCAAGCGACTCAATTATGCATGAAAACACAGGAAATGGGTTGCAGAGAAATGGCAGCAGGTGCTCTGGACTGATGAGTCAAAATTTGACATATTTGGCTGGAGCAGATGGCAGTTTGTTTGCAGAGAGTGGTACCCGAATGAGCAGGCAACAGTGAAGCATGGTGGGGGTTCCTTGCAAGTTTGGGGCTGCATTTCTGCAAATGGAGTTGGGGATTTGGTCAGAATTAATGGTCTCCTCAATGCTGAGAAGTACAGGCAGATACTTATCCATCATGCAATACCATCAGGGAGGCATCTGATTGGCCCCAAATTTATTCTGCAGCATGACCACCACCCCAAACATACAGCAAAAGTCATTAAGAACTATCTTCAGGGTCAAGATGAAGAAGGAGTCCTGGAAGTGATGGTATGGCCCCCACAGAGCCCTAATCTCAACATCATTGACTCTGTCTTTGATTACATAAAGAGAGAGAAGCAACTGAGGCTGCCTATCTCCACTGAAGAACTGTGGTTAGTTATCCAAGATGTTTGGGCCAACCTACCTGCCGAGTTCCTTCAAAAACTGTGTGCAAGTGCATCTAGAAGAATTGATGCTGTTTTGAAGGCAAAGGGTGGTCACACCAAATATTGATTTGATGTAGATTTTTCTTCTGTTCACTCAATTTGTATTTTGTTAATTGATCAATGTAAACTATTAACATGTCTATTTTTGAACGTATTCCTACTTTATAGTTTTTTTTCCACATCTGTCTAAAACTTTTGAATTGTACTGTATCTTCTGTGTACTTCTGATGTGTAATATCAGGGCAACTACTGTAATGTTGCTGTTATGATACCGGGGATAGAAGGAAGCAGGATGCACTTGCAGAGGAAAAGTGGTCAGTTTATTAGGAACAAAAACCCAAAAAGGCACATTCAGACATGATGGGGAATCAATACCAAAAACCAAAAAATAACGGCATCAATCTTCCTAAACGGGTTAGACACAGATGCAATCACTTACAGGGTCACAGTCCAAGAAATCACGCAGCGAGGCAGGAATCCAAGGAACCCGGGAATGCCGGGTAAACAAAAACATCGGTAACACTTTGCTTCGTCGCTATCTTTGACATCCATTCAAAATCAATACATTCCAACATTAAACATTCCAACATAAGAACAATATAACATCGAACATTAACCAATATTCCGCGACGAAGCAGACACAGACCAGGGTTTAAGTAATGGCATTTCATCCTAAGGCAAACAAGATTAGACACGTGAAACCTGGAAACGATAATTAGATGTTAAAAGGAGAATCAATGAGGGAACATGAAACAAAAACCAAATGGAACAATCAGGAAGCGGGGGCAGAGACATGACGTAACACAAAAACAAAAAAGCACATGGCAACATAAACAAACGCCGAGTTCATAATGTAGTCCAGAGAGTTCTTTTGAATCGCGCTGGAATGCGGTCTGTGGAATGCGGAAGATATGCTGCTCCGTCGTGGAGCAGCGAGTGGAGAGAGCTAACAGAGCCCCCCCCCCCCAAAGGCGCGTCTCCTGAAGCGCCGAAAGTTTTGCCTGTTCTGGTGGACCCGGGCCCATGGGCAGGATCGGAACATCTGCCCCCCTGGCTGGTGAAGTTCAATGTTCCGCAGCCAGAGCAGAATGTGTCATGTTGTCCCTGAGAACTTGGATGAGAACTTGGACGAGAACTTGGAGTGGTGCTTGAACCAATGCTTGGCCTGGATCTCGGAGCCGCGCGTGACCTGGTGCTTGGCCTGGATCTCGGAGCTGTGCATGACCTGGTGCTTGGCCTGGATCGTGGAGCTGCGCGTGACCTGATACTTGGCCTGGATCGTGGAGCTGCGCGTGACCTGGCGCTTTGTCTGCAACCCGGACTGGAACCAGGACTGGATTCAGATTCAGCACCTCGATTAGGGACAGAGAAGGCTCAGAGAAAGACTGGGAAACAGACTGGGGAATGAGACAGAAAATAGGACAGAGAACTGGACAGAGGATGGGACAGAGGATAGGACAGAGAACTGGATATGGAACTGGAAAGAGTGCTGGACCAGAAATCGAGCTGGAAAGTGAATAGTCTACAAACTCAAAATTTTGACCCGGAACAGACTTGATAACCAGATTCAAAGCAGGAGAGGGAACTGAGCTGGAAATCAAACCGGAAGTAGTGCTAGATATCTAAGGGACACCAGAGCTGGAAATTAGAGTGGAGACAGGGCTGGAAACAGAGCTGGAAACGGGGTTGGAGACAGTGTTGGAAATTAACGTGGAGACAGGACTGGAGACAGGGCTGGAGACAGGGCTGGAGACAAAGTCTGAACCTGGACTGGAAACAGAGCTAGGAAGATAACTAGAGACAGAGGAGGAGACAGAGGAGGAGACAGAGGAGGCGACAGAGGAGTGTGCAGAACTGGAAACTAGGCTAGGGATAGCACCATCAACAAAATCGGGAACGGAGCTGGGAACGGAGCTGGAAACGGGGTTGAAGACATGGTTGGAAACAGGACCGGGACTGGAACCGGGAATGGGAGCAGGATTAGAAACAGGACTGGGAACAGGTCTGGGAGCGGGACCGAGAACAGGACTGGGAACAGGAACGGGAACAGGACTGGGAACAGGACTGGGAACAGGCTTTGGGCATAGGCTGACGCATGGACTGGGAACAGGCCTTGGAATAGGGCAGAAATCTGGACTTGGACTCGTACATGGACTAGGAATAGGGCAGGAACCTGGACATGGACTTGGACATGGATTAGAACTAGGACAGGAACCTGGACATGGACTGGGACATGGACTAGGACTCGGACAGGAACCTGAACATGGACTTAATTTTGCGCTAAAACATGGGCTAGGACTTGGAATGGAGGTCATCCCGTGGACCTCAGACAAGGACTGGGCTTGAGAAGAGGCCATCCCATGGGCCTCCGACATGGACTGGGCTTGGGAAGAGGTCATCCCGTGGACCTCTGACCTAAGCAGGACAGGCGAGGAGGTTTTTTCTTGAACTTCTGGCCGGATCGTGGCCTGGGTGGCGGTCTCCTTGTGGGCCTCCAATGTGAGCAGGACAGGAGCGGAGGTTCTCTCTTGAACCTCTGGCAGGAACATGGCTTGGGCGGAGGTCTCCTCGTGGACCTCCGGTGTGAACAGGACTGGAACAGAGCACCCCACTTGGGTCTCCAACAGGGACAGGACAGGAATGGAGGTTTCCTCTTGAACCTCAGGCATGAACAGGACAGGAGTGGAGGTTTTTTCTTGAACCTCAAAGAGCAGCTCAGCTGAAGGGACCTCCTGCTCCAGGGTCTCTGGCTGGAGCTCGGGGCTGGAGGTTGCCACTTTTACCTCCAGGTGCAGCTCCATTGAGCTGGGCCTCCTGCTGGAGCTCGGGGCTGGAGGTTGCCACGTTAACCTCCAGGTGTAGCTCCATTGAGGAGACCTCCTGCTGGGTCTCCTGCTGGAGCTCAGGGCTGGAGGTTGCCACATTATCCTCCAGGTGTAGCTCCATTGAGGAGACCTCCTGCTGGGCCTTCTGCTGGAGCTCGGGGCTGGAGGTTGCCACGTTTACCTCCAGGTGCAGGTCCATTGAGGAGACCTCCTGCTGGGCCTCCTGCTGGAGCTCGGGGCTGGAGGTTGTCACGTTTACCTCCAGGTGCAGCTCCATTGAGGAGACTTCCTGCTGGGCCTCCGGCTGGAGCTCGGGGCTGGAGGTTGCCACGTTTACCTCCAGGTGCAGCTCCATTGAAGAGACCTCCCGCTGGGTCTCCGGCTGGAGCTCGGGGCTGGAGGTTGCCATGTTAACCTCCAGGTGGTGCTCTGCTGGGGAGACCTCCTGCTGGAGCTCTGAGGGTGCCCACCTGTGGAGCCGCTTATGCACCCACCAGCTGCCCTTAAAACAGCCTTGGGAGCAGAAGTAGCTGTTCCTTACTCCCTGTTTCCTGCAGGTGGGGCACTGTAGGATAGCTGGTTGGGTGCAGCCCTTGGTGGCACACTCCTGGGTCAGGGGATGAGAGGTGCAGGCTGCCATGTTAGCCCGCTCACTCTCATAAAAATCCAAAAAAGACTGGCCAGGTCGGTCTCCCAGACGGTCCCCCAAAAAGGTTCTGAGGTCGGGTTGGAAGTCTGGGCTCCCAAACACCTGGACCAGTAGATCCACAAAGCCCGAAACTGTCTGGAGCTTCGTGGATCTACTGGCGAGGTGAAGCTCCGCCCATTGGCAAGCAGAGCCGACCAAACGAGAGAGGAGGAACCCCAACCACTGTTCTTCATCGGGTTTGGGGTCCTCCAAACTCAGAAAATAAAGTTGTGCCTGCAAAAGAAAACATTGTGGCCCAGTGGCCGTCATAATCGTCTGGGGGATAAACGAAAGTCCATTGAGGAAAAAAAAAATAATTATGTGCAGGCATTTTAAATGTGGCGTGGTGTGCCCTCACTCTCCCTGCTGAATCAATTTTTTAGGCGGAGTATTCTGTTACGATACTGGGGATAGAAGGAAGTGTAACATCTGACGGTATCCAAACTGATTTCTGAATTAACCGGGACTTAACATAAAAAGTCTCGGAGAGTAACCCCGAGAGGCCTTCTGCTACCAGATGCCCTCGGAATGCAAAAGGGGGGGAACCTTTTGCACGACACCCCCCCTTTTCAGACAGACACACACACACAGAACTTACACCCACAATAGAGTAACCTTTCATGAACCTAACGTGTGAACGTCTGGAAAACTTCAAGATTAGGTTCATCAGCAGGGGTCAACTAAAACTCCGACTGAGGGCCTGTAATCTAATCTCTGTTTACGACCACATGGATTAGCATTGGAGCTGAAAAGGCTGGAAGGAAAACGTCCTCCCTAAAGGTCACCCTGAGGTGACCAAAGACCAGTGGGACATTAGAAGAACACCAGCCCCCTCTTCTGGACATACACACAACTCACGCACACACAGTGAAAATGTCTCTTGAATGTAACATGTAATCATATGTCTAGGATAGTTATAATGTAGTCATATATGCATGTGTTATGTTTTTAGATAACCTAACTATAGTGATTTTAGATAGTTTAAGCGAGAATCTAATTTTAAGTTGTCTGTAACCATGTCTAATGATCCTTCACTGTCCAAGGTATCATAACCTCCTTTAGTTTAATATCAAAATCATTGTTTTGTAATATGCCAATTAATGATGCATACTATAGGACAATGGGATGTATCATTCTATACTTTTCCTCATTTCATTCTAATCCAAACTTAATACAAACCCCGCCTTGACATGCGAACCCGCTCTGGAACAGACAAAGAAAGTTCTCCCCAAGAACTTTCTCTTCTCTCTGGATTCGCCAGCAGCTCAGAGAGGCGTGTACGTTGGCACTATCCATAAAAGACAGCGACACGCATTCCTCTTCACTTTACTCTCACTCTCTTCTCTTTTTCTCTTTATCTTTTGACTTCATCTTTAACTTCACCTTTTGGCTTCACTTTTCTCTCACTCTCTCGCAGACTTACTCTCTTCCACCCTCTTTTTCCGGTACTCCTCCGGACTCTTCTTTGCCTCCTTAAACCACGTGGCAAATATCGCTTTCTTTCTTCTTTCTACTTTGGCAAGACCCAACTCTGTTTACCCCGATTCTACCGACACGGAAGATTCAGCAAACTCCTCACTAAATCTACAAACCAAGGACCCTCGTGAACGGCATAAGACTAATGCAAGTATAAATTTTAATTGATCTATAGAGGTGTCCTTTTAAGCCAGTGCCCCTGTTGAAGGTGAATTCAATTCATTGCTGATTCTCAAGGTTAAACTGTCGTGTGTTCTGCCATTCTGTTATTTTCACCATTTTTCCTTTTGTTTCTTTAACTTTCCCTGTATTATTTGTATTTTCCCTGTATTATTTGTTTATACCTAGTTGTGTATATCAGTAGTTTGACATAATTATTAAAATCCATGGTTATCATGCTGGATCGTCTCTGTTTTTAATCATGGCAAGGTTCACTTTTAACGTTGCTCTTCGCTACGTGCTGTATTTCTTTTAACTTAGAATAATCTATACTTCGTGGCCAGAAGAATAATTTATTCTTTTAGAGTAATACGAAGATTGCCCTGGTAAGTTTGGTGGACAAACAGATCAAGCTGCTTCGCATTTAATTCTAAAGCTGGACTACAGTAAGTCAGTAATTAATATAACATTCCCTGTCATGGTCAATTTATAACTAATCAGAACAGGCTTTGATTAGAGATATAGATATATTTCACAAATTTTAGCTAGATTTGCTACACTGTGTTTTCTCATCGGTCCTCTATGTGCATACAAATGGGAGCGCTTGAGGCGCTCAAAACTCTATACAGTGAATTTCAAGCCTCTACGAGCAAAGGAAACATGTTTTTCTAAAAAACGCATATTTACACTTATGTGACGTACTCTACAATAACATATTTCACTTCTTTATAACATAATATGATACTATGATATGTTAGGCATGTCTCTGACCTATAATAACATGAAATTTGAGTGTTTACTTTAACATATGTAATATCATAACAAACAGATAAAATGTGAAAAAAAAGTCAAACTTAAAGTGAAGAAAGTCATCTTTCATCAAATGTGTAGTAACACTGTGTTTTCTCATCAGTCCTCTATGTGCATTCACATGGGAGCGCTTCAGGCGCTCAAAACACTATACAGCAAATTTCAAGCCTTTTCGAGCAATGGAAACGTGTTTTTCAAACAAACGCACATTTACACTTAGGCGTATTTCTAACATATTTCACTTCTTTATAACATAATATAATACCATGGTATGCTAGACAGGACTATGACCTAAAATAACATGAAATATGACTGTTTACAGTAACATACATAATGTCAAAATAAAGTGTGAGAATGTGAAAAAAAAGTCAAACTTAAAGTGAAGAAAGTCATTTTTCATCAAATGTGTTTTCTCATCGGTCCTCTATGTGCATACATATGGGAGTGCTTCAGGAGCTCAAAACTCTCTACAGCGAATTTCAACCCTCTGCGAGCAAAGGAAACGTGTCTTTCTAACAAACGCATATTTACACTTAGGTGACGTATAACATATTTCACTTCTTTATAACATAATATGATACAATGATATGTTAGACATGTCGTTGAGCTAAAATAACCCCAAATATGATTGTTTACAGTAGCATACATAATGTCATAATAAAATGTGAAGAAAAGTCAAACTTAAAAGTGAAGAAAGTCATTTTTCATCAAATGTGTTTTCTCGTCGGTCCTCTATGTGCATACATAATGGAGCGCTTCAGACACTCAAAATGCTATACAGCGAATTTCAAGCCACTACAAGCAAAGGAAACGTTTTTCTAACAAATGCATATTTATACCTAGGTGTCGTACTCTACTATAGCAAATTTCACTTCTTTATAACATAATATGATACTATGATATGTTAGACATGTCTCTGACCTAAAATAACATGAAATTTGAGTGTTTACTGTAACTTACATAATGTCATAATAAAGTGTGAAAATGTGAAAAACAATCAAACAAAGTGAATAAAGTCATTTCACATCTTTATAACATAATATGATACTATGATATGTTAGACATGTCACTGAGCTAAAATGACACGAACTATGACTGTTTACAGTAACATACATAATGTCATAATAAAATATGAAAATGTGAAAAAAAAAGTCAGACTTAAAGTGAAGAAAGTCATCTTTCATCAAATGTGTGGTAACACTGTTTTGTCATCGGTCCTCTATGTGCATACACATGGGAGCGCTTCAGGCGCTCAAAGCGCAATACAGGGAATTTCAAGCCTCTGTGAGCAATGGAAATGTGTTTTTCTAACAAACGCATATTTACACTTAGGCGGCGTTACATATTTCACTTCTTTATAACATAATATGATACTATGATATGCTAGACATGTCACTGAGCTAAAATAACCCCAAATATGATTGTTTACAGTAACATACATAATGTCATAATAAAGTGTGAAAATGTGAAAAAAAGTCAAACTTAAAGTGAAGAAAGTCATTTTTCATCAAATGTGTTTTCTTCATCGGTCCTCTATGTGCATACACATGGGAGCGCTTCAGGCGCTCAAAATGCAATTCAGCAAATTTCAAGCCTCTGTTAGCAATGGAAACATGTTTTTCTAACAAACACATATTTACACTTAGGTGATGTACTCTACTGTAACATATTTCACTTCTTTTGTAACATAATATGATACTATTGTAACGTCTGAACGTATCAAACTGATTTCTGAATCAGCCTGGATCTAGCAAAGGAGTTTCTCTGTGTCTTTGAGCCATGAATCCTTATCTAACCTCTTGGCCAGATACCATCAGAATGCGTCAGAGAACACGACCCCCCCCCCCCTTTAGACACACACACACACACACACACACACACACACACACACACACAAAGCACACAAAGCACACACACACACACACACACACACATGCACACACACAATGACAAATCTCTTTTGAATGTAACATGTAATTATTCGATGTCCAAATAGTGTGATGTTTTCTTGTTTGCAAGAAAATTCTGTGTTTATTGTAATGCAACTATAATGATTTTAGATAGCTTAAGGTAGGATATTATTTTAAATGTCGGTAACCATGTTTTACCTGTAATAATTCTTTATGAGTCCATCGAATTTGGTATGTGGTTAATCATCTCGAGATGATTGATTGATTATGCATATCTTATTGCAATGGGATACATCATTTCATGCTTTCTCTTAATCGCATACATAATACAGTATAAACCGGATCCTCCCTGGACATGCAAATCCAGGTCTGAGACCAGACAAAGAGAGTTCATCCCGCCAACAAACCCAACATCCTGATTGGCCAATAGCCAAAAGTGGCGTGTGCGTTGGTGTTGTCTTTAAAACAACACCACGCTTTGGAAACTTCTCTTCACTTACTCTTCAGCTTCACTTACTTCAACTTCACTTCTACCCTCTTCCGGTTTCTCTCCCCCGGGGCCAGGTGCCCTGGGAAGAGGAAGCCAGGATCTCTCTCTCCCGGACAAAAAGATGCAACTGCCTCACCGCCCACGCCTTTTCAAACGGCACGACGAACCAGCGAACTTTCAGACCAAAAACATGCAAGTATAGTTAATGGATCTATAACTGCATTTAAGATTGTACCCCTGTTTACAGGAGATTTAAGTTCGTTGCTGGTTTTTAAAAAAGGCTAATTAATTGTTGTTTTTGTCTGCTACCCTTTTATTTCATTACTTTCTCTCTATACCTTTTCTTTCCTTTTAATAGCTGTACATATGTATGTTTTGCTTAGAGTTAGGCGTGTGTATCCATAGTTACACCTAGTTATTAAAATCTATTATCCCACGCTTGATTGTCCGTTTTTGGTCACGTGATAGAGACAATTCTACACTGCATAAGGTCTCGTTACCCGTTCTAATTTTAATAACAAAATTCTTTGGTTAATCTTTCCTGGACAGAAGGACACACTCCCTCTTTAGAGTTCATAATTCCAAACTAGACTACAGCTAATCCTAAAAGCTGATCTAGACCACATACATAGTCATAATTAATTAAAATCTGTTGTAGTTGACAGTAACATACATAATGTCATAATACATAATTGCATAATAAAGTGTGAAAATGTGAAAAAAAAGTCAAACTTAAAGTGAAGAAAGCCATTTTTCATCAAATGTGTGGTAAAACTGCATTGTCTCATCAGTCCTCTATGTGATACACATGGGTGCGCTTCAGGAGCCCAAAACACTACACAGCCAATTTCAAGCCTCTGCGAGCAAAGGAAACGTGTCTTTCTAACAAACGCATATTTATACTTAGGTGACGTTTAACATATTTCACTTCCTTATAAGATAATATGATACTTTGATATGTTAGACATGTCTGTAGCGAATACAAAAGGGGCATTACTAGCATTATTCTTTTCCACCAGAATAATGAAATGGATCAACTTTAAACATGAAACGAAACAGAAGCGCACACTTGGATTCAACGCACCTTTTTAAAGGAGACGAGTTTTAAAGCGTGTCTGCATTATCTACCAGAATGTGTGGTAACTCGGATGAGTCTGTGACGTTTAAAATATATTCTCCACCAGTTACAGTTTATGTAACAAATTAAAAGATGTTTAACACGTTTAAATGTATTCTCCAATTTATGTAAGGAATTAGCTCGAATGGCGTGAAATATAGCTATATGCCTAATCAACGCGTGTTGTGACGAGTTATAAATATTCATCAGCCATGAAAGGGAATTTACATAGGTGCACATATACATATAGATACTTAACTACAACGGATTATAATTAATTATGACTATGTATGTGGCCTAGATCAGCTTTATGAACTCTAAAGAGGGAGTTTATCCTTCTGGCCAGGAAGAATTAACTCACGAAGTTTGTTATTAAAGGTTTGAGCGGGTAATCGAGATCTTATGCAGCGTTTAATGGACTCATCACATGAACAAAAACAGAGAAAATCAAGCGTGGGATAATAGATTTTAATAGCTATATGTGATTATGGATACACACGACTAACTCTAAGCAAAATATACATATATACACATCTATATACAGAGAGAGAAAAGGGATAGAGAGAAAGTAATGAAAGAAAGGGAAGCAGACAAAAACACAACTATTTAGCCTTTTTCAGAACCAGAACAAACTTAATTCTCCTGTAACACAGGGGTCCAATCTTAAACGCAGATATAGATCATTAACTATACTTGCATAGCCTCAAGGTTGAGAGTTTGCGCGAGGTCGTGTAGAGTTCGCTGGTTCGTTGTTGTTTGAAAAGGCGTGAGCCCGGAGGTAGTTGCATCTTGTGTCCGGAGAGAGAGAGATCCTGGCTTCCTCTTCCCGGGGCACGTGACCCTGGGGGAGAGAAACCAGAAGAAGTGAAGTTGAGGAGTGAGAAGTGAAGTCTAACTCTAACTCTCTGTCTGTAACTTGGAGCGTGGTGTTGTTTTAAAGACAACACCGATGTACACGCCTCTTTGGGCTATGGGCCAATCAGGAAGTTGGGTTTGCATGTCCGGATGAACTCTCTTTGTCTGGTCTCGGACCCTAATTTAAATGTCCAGGGAGGAGCTGGCTTATACCATGTTATAAATGAAATTAAGTGAAAACATGAAATGATGTATCCCATTGCAATATGATATGCATAATCAATCTGGGTATCTCGAGACGATTAACTACATACCAAATTCGATATGCTAAATTAAAACTATCTAAAGTCATTAAGGTTAGTTAAACACACAATATATGTAAACAAAATAACATCACACTATTTAGACATGGAATAATTACATATAATTACACTTTACATTGAAGAGAGAGAGATTTCTCCATTGTGTGTGTAAGGTAAGCGTGTGTGTGTGTGTGTGTGTGTGTGTGTGTGTGTGTGTGTGTGTGTGTGTGTGTACACGCGTGCGAGTGTGTGTGTCCAGAAGAGGGGGCTGACGTTCTTCTAATGTCCCACCGGTCCTTGGTCACCTCAGGGTGGCCTTAGGGAGGACATTTCCTCCTCTGGCTTTCTGACTTTGAAGCTAATCTGTGGTCATAAACAGAGATTAGATCAAAGATTTCCAGGCCCTTGGTCGGAGTTTTGGTGGATCCCTGCTGACGAACTAATCATGAAGTTTCCCAGACGTTCAGTCATCAAAGGTTTCTTTTATTGCAGGGGTAAGTCCTGTGTGGATCCCAGAGAGACTTTTTGCATCCCAAAGGTGCATCTGGTCAAAGGAGGCCTCTCGGGGTTACTCTAGGTCGCCTAAGAGGTGAAACTTTCTATGTTTCGTTTGGGTTAATTTAGAATATCAGTTTGGGCATAGTCATACGCTACATGTCGTTGAGCTAAAATGACCCCAAATATGATTGTTTACAGTAACATACATAATGTCATAATAAAGTGTGCAAATGTGTAAAGAAGTCAAACTTAAAGTGAAAAAGTCATTTTTCATCAAATGTGTTTTCTCGTCGGTCCTCTATGTGCATACACATGGGAGAGCTTCAGGCGCTCAAAAGGCTATACAGCGAATTTCAAGCCTCTGTGAGCAATGGAAACGTGGTTTTCTAACAAACACATATTTACACTTAGGTGATGTACTCAACTGTAACATATTTCACTTTGTTATAACATAATATGATACTATTGTAACGTCTGAACGTATCAAACTGATTTCTGAATCAGCCTGGATCTAGCAAAGGAGTTTCTCTGTGTCTTTGAGCCATGAATCCTTATCTAACCTCTTGGCCAGATACCATCGGAATGCGGCAGAGTGCACGACCCCCCCCCTCTGCAGACACACACACACACACACACACACACACACACACACACACACACACACACACAAAGCACACAAAGCACACACACACACACACATGCACACACACAATGAAAAATCTCTTTTGAATGTAATATGTAATTATTCGATGTCCAAATAGTGTGATGTTTTCTTGTTTGCATATATTGTGTGTTTATGTAACGTAACTATAATGATTTTAGATAGCTTAAGGTAAGATATTATTTTAAATGTCGGTAATCATGTTTTACCTGTAATAATTCTTTATAAGTCTATCGAATTTGGTATGTGGTTAATCGTCTCGAGATACCCTGATTGATTATGCATATCATATTGCAATGGGATACATTATTTCATGCTTTCTCTTAATCGCATACATAATACAGTATAAACCGGCTCCTCCCTGGACATGCAAATCCAGGTCTGAGACCAGACAAAGAGAGTTCATCCCGCCAACAAACCCAACATCCTGATTGGCCAATAGCCCAAAGTGGCGTGTGCGTTGGTGTTGTCTTTAAAACAACACCACACTTTGGAAACTTCTCTTCACTTACTCTTCAGCTTCACTTACTTCAACTTCACTTCTACCCTCTTCCGGTCTCTCTCCCCCGGGGCCAGGTAAGAGGAAGCCAGGATGTCTCTCTCCCGGACAAAAAGATGCAACCGCCTCACAGCCCACGCCTTTTCAAACGGCACAACAAACCAGCGAAATTTCACACCGAAGCCATGCAAGTATAGTTAATGCATCTATATCTGCTTTTAAGATTGTACCCCTGTTTACAGGAGATTTAAGTTCGTTGCCGTTTTTGAAAAAGGCTAATTAATTGTTGTTTTTGTCTGCTACTCTTTTATTTCATTACTTTCTCTCTATACCTTTTCTTCCCTTGTAATAGATGTACATATGTATGGTTTGCTTAGAGTTAGACGTGTGTATCCATAGTTACACCTAGTTATTAAAATCTATTATCCCACGCTTGATTGTCTGTTTTTGGTCACGTGATAGAGAAAATTCTACACTGCATAAGGTCTCATTACCCGCTCTAATTTTAATAACAAACTTCTTTGGTTAATCCTTCCTGGCCAGAAGGATAAACTCCCTCTTTAGAGTTCATAATTCCAAACTAGACTACAGCTAATCCTAAAAGCTGATCTAGACCACATACATAGTCATAATTAATATAATCCGTTGTAGTTAATAATCTATATGTATATGTGTACATACATGAATTCCCTTTCATGGCTGATGTATATTTATAACCGGTCACAACACGCGTTGATTAGATATATATAGATATATTTCATGCCATTCGAGCTAATTCCTTATATAAATTGGAGAATACATTTAAATGTGTTAAACAACTTTTAATTCGTTACATAAATTGTAGCTGGTGGAGAATATTTTTAAACATTGCAGATTCATCCGATTTACGACACATTCTGGTAGATAATTTGGGCACACTTTAAAACACGTCTCCTTTAAAAAGTTGCTCCGAATCCAAGCGTGAGCTTCTGTTTCGTTTTTCATGTTTAAAGTTGATCCATTACATTATTCTGGTGCAAAAAAATAATGCTAGTAATGATTGATTCGTTACACTATGATATGCTAGACATGTTGCTGAGCTAAAATAACATGAAATATGACTGTTTACAGTAACATACATAATGTCATAATAAAGTGTGAAAATGTGAAAACAGTCAAACTTAAAGTGGAGAAAGTCATTTTTTATCAAATGTGTGGTAACACTGTGTTTTCTCATTGGTCCTCTATGTGCATATACATGGGAGCGCTTCAGGCGCTCAAAACGCAATACAGCGAATTTCAAGAATCTGTGAGCAATGGAAACGTGTTTTTCTAACAAACACATATTTACACTTTGGTGATGTACTCAACTGTAACATATTTCACTTTGTTATAACATAATATGATACTATTGTAACGTCTGAAAGTATCAAACTGATTTCTGAATCAGCCTGGATCTAGCAAAGGAGTTTCTCTGTGTCTTTGAGCCATGAATCCTTATCTAACCTCTTGGCCAGATACCATCGGAATGCGTCAGAGGACACGACCCCCCCTCTTCAGACACACACAAACACACACACACACAAAGCATACAAAGCACACACAAAACACACATGCACACACACTATGAAAAATCTCTTTTGAATGTAACATGTAATTATTCTATGTCCATATAATGTGATGTTTTCTTGTTTGCATATATTCTGTGTATATGTAATGCAACTATAATGATTTTAGATAGCTTAAGGCAGGATATTATTTTAAATGTAGGTAACCATGTTTTACATGTAATAATTCTTTATGAGTCCATCGAATTTGGTATGTGGTTAATCGTCTCGAGATACCCTGATTGATTATGCATATCATATTGCAATGGAATACATTATTTCATGCTTTCTCTTAATTGCTTACATAATACAGTATAAACCGGCTCCTCCCTGGACCTGCAAATCCAGGTCTGAGACCAGACAAAGAGAGTTCATCCCGAAGACAAATCCAACATCCTGATTGGCCAGTAGCCCAAAGTGGCATGTGCGTTGGTGTTGTCTTTAAAACAACAACACGCGTTGGAAACTTCTCTTCACTTAGTCTTCAGCTTCACTTACTTCAACTTCACTTCTACGTTCATCCCGTTTCTCTCCCCCGGAGCCAGGTGTCCCGGGAAGAGGAAGCAAGTATCACTTTCTTACGGACAAAAAGATACAACCGCCTCACGGCCCACGCCTTTTCAAACGGCACGACGAACCAGAGAACTTTCAAACAAAATTCAAAACAATAAAAATAAGTGAATACTTAAATAAAAACCATCTGGTAGAGAAAGTGGATGGGCTCAAGCCACCTGTCTCTGAGCCAAATTATTAATTTCACAATCCCTTCTTGAAGTAGCCACTATTTCTCCCATTCACTCACTGTTAAAGCTGTCTTGGAACTGTCGGGACTGGGCTTACATCACTGAGTTCTTTCCTGCGCCAGTCACATGGCTCTGGTTCTGGTGATGTCATATTGCTTTTATTGGAATCTTCTGGGTTCCATGTTCTTGCTGCTAGACACGAAAAGCTAGTGGCAGGTTTCTGGCTAAGATGAAGTGAGGTATGTGCTGTTTTTTCACCTGATGACGTGTTAATGAAATGAATTATTTTTCATTGCCTTGCCCAAACATTCTCGAGGCTTAGGACTGTGCTATTTTGAATGTTTAGTTAGATGTAGGCTTTGATTAGAATTAGATATGGGCTATAATCTGTGTTAAAACATGTTGTGTCCTCTCCTTTTTCATAAGTAGAGCTGAAAACTTTATGATGTACATCAGTTCCATTTCTAATTTTTTTATGTGTGTGTAATTGTTGATACTTCTGGCCATTGTTTTTTTTTTTTGTATTTTTATTTTTTTTAAGTACCATATGTAACTTTGCTTGATTCAACTACAGGAGCAAAACAATAAAATAAGTGAATTATTAAATAAAAACCATCTGGTCGAGAAAGTGGATGGGCTCAAGCCACCTTTCTCTGAGCCAAATTATTAATTTCACAATCCCTTCTTGAAGTAGTCACTATTTCTCCCATTCACTCACTGTTAAAGCTGTCTTGGAACTGTCGGGACTGGGCTTACATCACTGAGTTATTTCCCGTTCCAGTCACATGGTTCTGGTTCTGGTGATATCGTATTGCTTCTATTGGAATCTGATGGGTTCCATGTTCTTGCTGCTAGACACTGAAAGCCAGTGGCAGGTTTCTGGCTAAGATTACGTGATGTATGTGCTGTTTTTTCACCTGATGACGTGTTAATGAAATGAATTATTTTTCATTGCCTTGCCAAAACATTCTCGAGGCTTAGGAGTGTACTATTTTGAATGTTTAGTTAGATGTAGGCGGCTTTGATTAGAATTAGATATGGGCTATAATCTGTATAAAAACATGTTGTGTCCTCTCCTTTTTCATAAGTAGAGCTGAAAACTTTATGATGTACATCAGTTCCATTTCAAATTTTTTTTTGGTGTGTGTAATTGTTAATATTTTGGACATTGTTTATTTATTTATTTATTGTTTTTTTTTTTTTTTTTACTTACCATAGGTAACTTTGCTTGATTCTTCTACAGAAGCAAAACAATAAAAATAAGTGAATAATTACATAAAAAAACATCTGGTAGAGAAAGTGGATTGGCTCAAGCCACCTTTCTCTGAGCCAAATTATTAATTTGAAAATCACTTCTTGTAGTATCCACTATTTCTTCCATTCACTCACTGTTAAAGCTGTCTTGGAACTGTGGGAACTGGGCTTACATCACTGAGTTCTTTCCTGCGCCAATCACATGGTTCTGCTTCTGGTGATGTTGTATTGCTTCTATTGGAATCTAATGGGTTCCATGTTCTTGCTGCTAGACACCGAAAGCCAGTGGCAGGTTTCGCTCTAAGATTAAGTGATCTATGTGCTGTTTTTTCATCTGATGACGTGTTAATGAAATGAAATATTTTTCATTGACTTGCCCAAACATTCTCGAGGCTTAGGAGTGTACTATTTTGAATGTTTAGTTAGATGTAGGCTTTGATTAGAATTAGATATGGGCTATAATCTGTGTTAAAACATGTTGTGTCCTCTCCTTTTTCATGAGTAGAGCTGAAAACTTTATGATGTACATCAGTTCCATTTCAAATTTTTTTTGTGTGTGTAATTGTTGATATTTTGGCCATTGTTTTATTTATTTATTTATTTATTTATTTATTTTTTTTAACTTTGCTTGATTCTTCTACAGGAGCAAAACAATAAAAATATGTGATTAATTAAATAAAAACCATCTGGTAGTGAAAGTGGATGGGCTCAAGCCACCTTTCTCTGATCCAAATTATTAATTTGAAAATCACTTCTTGAACTATCCCCTATTTCTCCCTTTCACTCACTGTTAAAGCTGTCTTGGAACTGTCGGGACTGGGCTTACATCACTGAGTTCTTTCCCGCGCCAATCACATGGTTCTGGTTCTGGTGATGTCATATTGCTTCTATTGGAATCTAATGGGTTCCATGTTCTTGCTGCTAGACACAGAAAGCCAGTGGCAGGTTTCTCTCTAAGATTAAGTGATGTATGTGCTGTTTTTTCACCTGATGACGTGTTAATGAAATGAATTATTTTTCATTGCCTTGCCCAAACATTCTCGAGGCTTAGGAGTGTACTATTTTGAATGTTTAGTTAGATGTAGGCTTTGATTAGAATTACATATGGGCTATAATCTGTATTAAAACATGTTGTGTCCTCTCCTTTTTCATAAGTAGAGCTGAAAACATTATGATGTACATCAGTTCCATTTCATATTTTTTTGTTTGTGTAATTGTTAATATTTTGGCCATTGTTTATTTATTTATTTATTTATTTATTTTTACTTACCATATGGAACTTTGCTTGATTCTTCTACAGGAGCAAAACAATAAAAATAAGTGAATAATTAAATAAAAACCATCTGGTAGTGAAAGTGGATGGGCTCAAGCCACCTTTCTCTGATCCAAATTATTAATTTGAAAATCACTTCTTGAACTATCCACTATTTCTCCCTTTCACTCACTTTTAAAGCTGTCTTGGAACTTTCGGGACTGGGCTTACATCACTGAGGTCTTTCCCGTGCCAATCACATGGTTCTGGTTCTGGTGATGTCATATTGCTTCTATTGAAATCTAATGGGTTCCATGTTCTTGCTGCTAGACACGGAAAGCCAGTGGCAGGTTTCTCTCTAAGATTAAGTGATGTATGTTGTGTATTTTCACCTCATGACGTGTTAATGAAATGAATTATTTTTCACTGCCTTGCCCAAACATTCTCGAGGCTTAGGAGTGTACTATTTTGAATGTTTAGTTAGATGTAGGCTTTGATTAGAATTACATATGGGCTATAATCTGTATTAAAACATGTTGTGTCCTCTCCTTTTTCATAAGAAGATCTGAAAACATTATGATGTACATCAGTTCCATTTCAATTTTTTTTTTTTGTTTGTTTGTGTAATTGTTGACATTTTGGCCATTGTTTTTTATTTATTTATTTATTTTTTTAGTACCACACTTAACTTTGCTTGATTCTTCTACAGGAGCAAAACCATAAAAATAAGTGAATAATTAAATAAAAACCATCTGTTAGAGAAAGTGGATGGGCTCAAGACACCTTTCTCTGAGCCAAATTATTAATTTCAAAATCACTTCTTGAAGTATCCACTATTTCTCCCTTTCACTCACTGTTAAAGCTGTCTTGGAACTGTCGGGACTGGGCTTACATCACTGAGTTCTTTCCCGTGCCAATCACATGGTTCTGGTTCTGGTGATGTCATATTGCTTCTATTGGAATCTAATGGGTTCCATGTTCTTGCTGCTATAGACAGAAAGCCAGTGGCAGGTTTCTCTCTAAGGTTAAGTGATGTATGTTCTGTTTTTTCACCTAATGACGTGTTAATGAAATAATTATTTATCATTGCCTTGCCCAAACATTCTCGAGGCTTAGGAGTGTACTATTTTGAATGTTTAGTTAGATGTAGGCTTTGATTAGAATTACATATGGGCTATAATCTGTATTAAAACATGTTGTGTCCTCTCCTTTTTCATAAGAAGAGCTGAAAACATTATGATGTACATCAGTTCCATTTCAATTTTTTGTTTGTTTGTTTGTTTGTGTAATTGTTGATATTTTGGCCATTGTTTTTTATTTATTTATTTATTTATTTATTTTTTGAGTACCACAGTTAACTTTGCTTGATTCTTCTACAGGAGCAAAACCATAAAAATAAGTGAATAATTAAATAAAAACCATCTGTTAGAGAAAGTGGATGGGCTCAAGACACCTTTCTCTGAGCCAGATTATTAATTTCAAAATCACTTCTTGAAGTATCCACTATTTCTCCCATTCACTCACTGTTAAAGCTGTCTTGGAACTGTCGGGACTGGGCTTACATCACTGAGTTCTTTCCCGTGCCAATCACATGGTTCTGGTTCTGGTGATGTCATATTGCTTCTATTTTAATCTAATGGGTTCCATGTTCTTGCTGCTAGAGACAGAAAGCCAGTGGCAGGTTTCTCTCTAAGGTTAAGTGATGTATGTGCTGTTTTTTCACCTGATGACTTGTTAATGAAATGAATTATTTTTCATTGCCTTGCCCAAACATTCTCGAGGCTTAGGAGTGTACTATTTTGAATGTTTAGTTAGATGTAGGCTTTGATTAGAATTACATATGGGCTATAATCTGTATTAAAACATGTTGTGTCCTCTCCTTTTTCATAAGAAGAGCTGAAAACATTATGATGTACATCAGTTCCTTTTCAATTTTTTTTTTTTTTTTGTGTGTAATTGTTGATGTTTTAGCCATAGTTTTTTTTATTTATTTATTTAAGTACCATATGTAACTTTGCTTGATTCTTCTACAGGAGCAAAACAATAAAAATAAGTGAATAATTAAATATAAACCATCTTGTAGAGAAAGTGGATGGGCTCAAGACACCTTTCTCTGAGACAAATTATTAATTTGAAAATCACTTCTTGAAGTATCCACTATTTATCCCATTCACTCACTGTTAAAGCTGTCTTGGAGCTGTCGGGACTGGGCTTACATCACTGAGTTCTTTCCCATGGGAATCACATGGTTCTGGTTCTGGTGATGTCGTATTGCTTCTATTGGAATCTAATGGGTTCCATGTTCTTGCTGCTAGACACTGAAAGCCAGTGGCAGGTTTCTCTCTAAGATTAAATGATGTATGTGCTGTTTTTGCACCTGATGACGTGTTAATGAAATGAATTATTTTTCATTGCCTTGCCCAAACATTCTCGAGGCTTAGGAGTGTACTATTTTGAATGTTTAGTTAGATGTAGGCTTTGATTAGAATTAGATATGGGCTATAATGTCTATTAAAACAAGTTGTGTCCTCTCCTTTTTCATAAGTAGAGCTGAAAACATTATGATGTACATCAGTTCCATTTCAATTTTTTTTTTTTTTTGTTTTTGTTTGTGTAATTGTTGATAATTTGGCCATTGTTTTTTATTTATTTATTTATTTATTTTTAGTACCATATGTAACTTTGCTTGATTCTTCTACAGGAGCAAAACAATAAAAATAAGTGAATAAATAAATAAAAACCATCTGGTAGAGAAAGTGGATGTGCTCAAGCCACCTTTCTGTGAGTCAAATTATTAATTTCAAAATCACTTCTTGAAGTATCCACTATTTCTTCCATTCACTCACTGTTAAAGCTGTCTTGGTACTGTGGGGACTGGGCTTACATCACTGAGTTCTTTCCCGCGCCAATCACATGGTTCTGGTTCTGGTGATGTCGTATTGCTTCTATTGGAATCTAATGGGTTCCATGATCTTGCTGCTAGACACGGAAAGCCAGTGGCAGGTTTCTGGCTAAGATTAAGTGATGTATGTGCTGTTTTTTCACATGATGACGTGTTAATGAAATAATTATTTATCATTGCCTTGCCCAAACATTCTTGAGTCTTAGGAGTGTACTATTTTGAATGTTTAGTTAGATGTAGGCTCTGATTAGAATTAGATATGGGCTTTAATCTGTATTAAAACATGTTGGGACCTCTCCGTTTTCATAAGTAGAGCTGAAAACTTTATGATGTACATCATTTCCATTTCAATTGTTTTTTTTTTTGTGTGTGTGTGTGTGTATTTGTTGATATTTTGGCCATTGTATTTTATTTATTTACTTATTTATATATATATATATTTTTAAGTACCATATGTAACTTTGCTTGATTCTTCTACAGGAGCAAAACAATAAAAATAAGTGAATAATTAAATAAAAACCATCTGATAGAGAAAGTGGATGGGCTCAATCCACCTTTCTCTGAGCCAAATTATTAGTTTCAAAATCACTTCTTGAAGTATCCAATATTTCTCCCATTCACTCACTGTTAAAGCTGTCTTGGAACTGTCGGGACTGGGCTTACATCACTGAGTTCTTTCACGTGGGAATCACATGGTTCTGGTTCTGGTGATGTCATATTGCTTCTATTGGAATCTAATGGGTTCCATGTTCTTGCTGCTAGACACAGAAAGCCAGTGGCAGGTTTCTCTCCAAGATTAAGTGATGTATGTGCTGTTTTTTCACATGATGACGTGTTAATGAAATGAATTATTTTTCATTGCCTTGCCCAAACATTCTTGGGGCTTAGGAGTGTACTATTTTGAATGTTTAGTTAGATGTAGGCTTTGATTAGAATTACATATGGGCTATAATCTGTATTAAAACATGTTGTGTCCTCGCCTTTTTCATAAGTAGAGCTGAAAACTTTATGATGTACATCAGTTCCATTTCATATTTTTTTTTTGTGTTATTGTTAATATTTTGGTCATTGTTTATTTATTTATTTATTCATTTGTTTATTTATTTTTACTTACCATATGGAACTTTGCTTGATTCTTCTACAGGAGCAAAACAATAAAAATAATTGAATAATTAAATAAAAACCATCTGAAAGAGAAAGTGGATGGGCTCAATCCACCTTTCTCTGAGCCAAATTATTAGTTTCAAAATCACTTCTTGAAGTATCCACTATTTCTCCCATTCACTCACTGTTAAAGCTGTCTTGGAACTGTCGGGACTGGGCTTACATCACTGAGTTCTTTCCCGTGGGAATCACATGGTTCTGGTTCTGGTGATGTCGTATTGCTTCTATTGGAATCTAATGGGTTCCATCTTCTTGCTGCTAGACACTGAAAGCCAGTGGCAGGTTTCTGGCTAATATTAAGTGATGTATGTGCTGTTTTTTCACATGATGACGTGTTAATGAAATGAATTATTTTTCATTGCCTTGCCCAAACATTCTCGACGCTTAGGAGTGTTCTATTTTGAATGTTTAGTTAGATTTAGGCTCTGATTAGAATTAGATATGGGCTATAATCTGTATTAAAACATGTTGTGTTCTCTCCTTTTTCATAAGAAGAGCTGAAAACATTATGATGTACGTAAGTTCCATTTCTAATTTTTTTGTGTGTGTAATTGTTAATATTTTGGACATTGTTTTTTAATTTTTTTATTTATTTATTTATTTTACTTACCATATGTAACTTTGGTTGATTCTTCTACAGGAGCAAAACAATAAAAATAAGTGAATAATTAAATAAAAAACATCTGGTAGAGAAAGTGGATGGGCTCAAGCCACCTTTCTCTGAGCCAAATTATTAATTGCAAAATCACTTCTTGTAGTATCCACTCACTGTTAAAGCTGTCTTGGAACTGTGGGGACTGGGCTTACATCACTGAGTTCTTTCCCACGCCAATCACATGGTTCTGGTTCTGGTGATGTCGTATTGCTTCCATTGGAATCTAATGGGTTCCATGATCTTGCTGCTAGACACGGGAAGCCAGTGGCAGGTTTCTGGCTAATATTAAGTGATGTATGTGCTGTTTTTTCACCTGATGACGTGTTAATGAAATGAATTATTTTTCATTGCCTTGCCAAACATTCTCGAGGCTTAGGAGAGTACTATTGTGAATGTTTAGTTAGATGTAGGCTTTGATTAGAATTAGATATGGGCTATAATCTGTATTAAAACATGTTGTGTCCTCTCCTTTTTCATAAGTAGAGCTGAAAACTTTATGATGTACATCAGTTCCATTTCTAATTTTTTTTGTGTGTGTAATTGTTAATATTTGGCCATTGTTTTTTTTGTATTTATTTATTTATTTATTCATTTATTTTACTTACCATATGTAACTTTGCTTGATTCTTCTACAGGAGAAAAACAATAAAAATAAGTGAATAATTAAATAAAAACCATCTGGTAGAGAAAGTGGATTGGCTCAAGCCACCTTTCTCTGAGCCAAATTATTAATTTCAAAATCACTTCTTGAAATATTCCCTATTTCTCCCATTCACTCACTGTTAAAGCTGTCTTGGAACTGTGGGGACTGAGCTTACATCACTGAGTTCTTTCCTGTGCCAATCACATGGTTCTGGTTCTGGTGATGTCGTATTGCTTCTATTGGAATCTAATGGGTTCCATCTTCTTGCTGCTAGACACTGAAAGCCAGTGGCAGGTTTCTGGCTAAGATTAAGTGATGTATGTGCTGTTTTTTCACATGATGACGTGTTAATGAAATGAATTATTTTTCATTGCCTTGCCCAAACATTCTCGAGGCTTAGGAGTGTACTATTGTGAAAGTTTAGTTAGATGTAGGATTTGATTAGAATTAGATATGGGCTATAATCTGTATTAAAACATGTTGTGTCCTCTCCTTTTTCATAAGTAGAGCTGAAAACTTTATGATGTACATCAGTTCCATTTCAAATTTTTTTTTGTTTGTGTAATTGTTAATATTTGGCCATTGTTTTTTTTGAATTTATTTATTTATTTATTTGTTTTACTTACCATATGTAACTTTGCTTGATTCTTCTACAGGAGAAAAACAATAAAAATAAGTGAATAATTAAATAAAAACCATCTGGTAGAGAAAGTGGATTGGCTCAAGTCACCTTTCTGTGAGTCAAATTATTAATTTCAAAATCACTTCTTGAAGTATCCACTATTTCTTCCATTCACTCACTGTTAAAGCTGTCTTGGTACTGTGGGGACTGGGCTTACATCACTGAGTTCTTCCCCATGCCAATCAGATGGTTCTGGTTCTGTTGATGTCGTATTGCTTCTATTGGAATCTAATGTGTTCCATGTTCTTGCTGCTAGACACTGAAAGCCAGTGGCAGGTTTCTGGCTAATATTAAGTGATGTGTGTGCTGTTTTTTCACCTGATGACGTGTTAATGAAATGAATTATTTTTCAATGCCTTGCCCAAACATTCTCGACGCTTAGGAGTGTACTATTTTGAATGCTTAGTTAGATGTAGGCTTTGATTAGAATTAGATATGGGCTATAATCTGTATTAAAACATGTTGTGTCCTCTCCTTTTTCATAAGTAGAGCTGAAAACTTTATGATGTACATCAGTTCCATTTCAAATTTTTTTTGTGTGTGTAATTGTTAATATTTGGCCATTGTTTTTTTTGTATTTATTTATTTATTTATTTATTTATTTTACTTACCATATGTAACTTTGCTTGATTCTTCTACAGGAGAAAAACAATAAAAATAAGTGAATAATTAAGTAAAAACCATCTGGTAGAGAAAGTGGATTGGCTCAAGCCACCTTTCTCTGAGCCAAATTATTAATTTCAAAATCACTTCTTGAAATATTCCCTATTTCTCCCATTCACTCACTGTTAAAGCTGTCTTGGAACTGTGGGGACTGGGCTTACATCACTGACTTCTTTCCTGTGCCAATCACATGGTTCTGTTTCTGGTGATGTCGTATTGCTTCTATTGGAATCTAATGGGTTCCATCTTCTTGCTGCTAGACACTGAAAGCCAGTGGCAGGTTTCTGGCTAAGATTAAGTGATGTATGTGCTGTTTTTTCACATGATGACGTGTTAATGAAATGAATTATTTTTCATTGCCTTGCCCAAACATTCTCGAGGCTTAGGAGTGTACTATTGTGAAAGTTTAGTTAGATGTAGGCTTTGATTAGAATTAGATATGGGCTATAATCTGTATTAAAACATGTTGTGTCCTCTCCTTTTTCATAAGTAGAGCTGAAAACTTTATGATGTACATCAGTTCCATTTCTAATTTTTTTTTGTGTGTGTAATTGTTAATATTTGGCCATTGTTTTTTTTGAATTTATTTATTTATTTATTTATTTTACTTACCATATGTAACTTTGCTTGATTCTTCTACAGGAGAAAAACAATAAAAATAAGTGAATAATTAAATAAAAACCATCTGGTAGAGAAAGTGGATTGGCTCAAGTCACCTTTCTCTGAGCCAAATTATTAATTTCAAAATCACTTCTTGAAATATTCCCTATTTCTCCTAGTCACTCACTGTTAAAGCTGTCTTGGAACTGTGGGGACTGGGCTTACATCACTGAGTTCTTTCCCATGCCAATCACATGGTTCTGGTTCTGTTGATGTCGTATTGCTTCTATTGGAATCTAATGTGTTCCATGTTCTTGCTGCTAGACACTGAAAGCCAGTGGCAGGTTTCTGGCTAATATTAAGTGATGTATGTGCTGTTTTTTCACCTGATGACGTGTTAATGAAATGAATTATTTTTCAATGCCTTGCCCAAACATTCTCGAGGCTTAGGAGTGTACTATTTTGAATGCTTAGTTAGATGTAGGCTTTGATTAGAATTAGATATGGGCTATAATCTGTATTAAAACATGTTGTGTCCTCTCCTTTTTCATAAGTAGAGCTGAAAACTTTATGATGTACATCAGTTCCATTTCTAATTTTTTTTGTGTGTGTAATTGTTAATATTTGGCCATTGTTTTTTTTTGTATTTATTTATTTATTTATTTATTTATTTTACTTACCATATGTAACTTTGCTTGATTCTTCTACAGGAGAAAAACAATAAAAATAAGTGAATAATTAAGTAAAAACCATCTGGTAGAGAAAGTGGATTGGCTCAAGCCACCTTTCTCTGAGCCAAATTATTAATTTCAAAATCACTTCTTGAAATATTCCCTATTTCTCCCATTCACTCACTGTTAAAGCTGTCTTGGAACTGTGGGGACTGGGCTTACATCACTGAGTTCTTTCCCGTGCCAATCACATGGTTCTGGTTCTGTTGATGTCATATTGCTTCTATTGGAATCTAATGGGTTCCATGTTCTTGCTGCTAGACACTGAAAGCCAGTGGCAGGTTTCTGGCTAAGATTAAGTGATGTATGTGCTGTTTTTTCACCTGATGACGTGTTAATGAAATGAATTATTTTTCATTGACTTGCCCAAACATTCTCGAGGCTTAGGAGTGTACTATTGTGAATGTTTAGTTAGATGTAGGCTTTGATTAGAATTAGATATGGGCTATAATCTGTATTAAAACATGTTGTGTCCTCTCCTTTTTCATAAGTAGAGCTGAAAACTTTATGATGTACATCAGTTCCATTTCTAATTTTTTTTGTGTGTGTAATTGTTAATATTTGGCCATTGTTTTTTTTGTATTTATTTATTTATTTATTTATTTTACTTACCATATGTAACTTTGCTTGATTCTTCTACAGGAGAAAAACAATAAAAATAAGTGAATAATTAAATAAAAACCATCTGGTAGAGAAAGTGGATTGGCTCAAGCCACCTTTCTCTGAGCCAAATTATTAATTTCAAAATCACTTCTTGAAATATTCCCTATTTCTCCCATTCACTCACTTTTAAAGCTGTCTTGGAACTGTGGGGACTGGGCTTACATCACTGAGTTCTTTCCTGTGCCAATCACATGGTTCTGGTTCTGGTGATGTCGTATTGCTTCTATTGGAATCTAATGGGTTCCATGTTCTTGCTGCTAGACACTGAAAGCCAGTGGCAGGTTTCTGGCTAAGATTAAGTGATGTATGTGCTGTTTTTTCACATGATGACGTGTTAATGAAATGAATTATTTTTCATTGCCTTGCCCAAACATTCTCGAGGCTTAGGAGTGTACTATTGTGAAAGTTTAGTTAGATGTAGGCTTTGATTAGAATTAGATATGGGCTATAATCTGTATTAAAACATGTTGTGTCCTCTCCTTTTTCATAAGTAGAGCTGAAAACTTTATGATGTACATCAGTTCCATTTCTAATTTTTTTTGTGTGTGTAATTGTTAATATTTGGCCATTGTTTTTTTTGTATTTATTTATTTATTTATTTATTTATTTTACTTACCATATGTAACTTTGCTTGATTCTTCTACAGGAGAAAAACAATAAAAATAAGTGAATAATTAAATAAAAACCATCTGGTAGAGAAAGTGGATTGGCTCAAGCCACCTTTCTCTGAGCCAAATTATTAATTTCAAAATCACTTCTTGAAATATTCTCCTATTTCTCCCATTCACTCACTGTTAAAGCTGTCTTGGAACTGTGGGGACTGGGCTTACATCACTGAGTTCTTTCCCGTGCCAATCACATGGTTCTGGTTCTGTTGATGTCATATTGCTTCTATTGGAATCTAATGGGTTCCATGTTCTTGCTGCTAGACACTGAAAGCCAGTGGCAGGTTTCTGGCTAAGATTAAGTGATGTATGTGCTGTTTTTTCACCTGATGACGTGTTAATGAAATGAATTATTTTTCATTGCCTTGCCCAAACATTCTCGAGGCTTAGGAGAGTACTATTGTGAATGTTTAGTTAGATGTAGGCTTTGATTAGAATTAGATATGGGCTATAATCTGTATTAAAACATGTTGTGTCCTCTCCTTTTTCATAAGTAGAGCTGAAAACTTTATGATGTACATCAGTTCCATTTCTAATTTTTTTTGTGTGTGTAATTGTTAATATTTGGCCATTGTTTTTTTTGTATTAATTTATTTATTTATTTATTTTACTTACCATATGTAACTTTGCTTGATTCTTCTACAGGAGAAAAACAATAAAAATAAGTGAATAATTAAATAAAAACCATCTGGTAGAGAAAGTGGATTGGCTCAAGCCACCTTTCTCTGAGCCTAATTATTAATTTCAAAATCACTTCTTGAAATATTCCCTATTTCTCCCATTCACTCACTTTTAAAGCTGTCTTGGAACTGTGGGGACTGGGCTTACATCACTGAGTTCTTTCCCGTGCCAATCACATGGTTCTGGTTCTGTTGATGTCGTATTGCTTCTATTGGAATCTAATGGGTTCCATGTTCTTGCTGCTAGACACTGAAAGCCAGTGGCAGGTTTCTGGCTAATATTAAGTGATGTATGTGCTGTTTTTTCACCTGATGACGTGTTAATGAAATGAATTATTTTTCATTGCCTTGCCCAAACATTCTCGAGGCTTAGGAGTGTACTATTGTGAATGTTTAGTTAGATGTAGGCTTTGATTAGAATTAGATATGGGCTATAATCTGTATTAAAACATGTTGTGTCCTCTCCTTTTTCATAAGTAGAGCTGAAAACTTTATGATGTACATCAGTTCCATTTCTAATTTTTTTTGTGTGTGTAATTGTTAATATTTGGCCATTGTTTTTTTTGTATTTATTTATTTATTTATTTATTTTACTTACCATATGTAACTTTGCTTGATTCTTCTACAGGAGAAAAACAATAAAAATAAGTGAATAATTAAATAAAAACCATCTGGTAGAGAAAGTGGATTGGCTCAAGTCACCTTTCTCTGAGCCAAATTATTAATTTCAAAATCACTTCTTGAAATATTCCCTATTTCTCCCATTCACTCACTGTTAAAGCTGTCTTGGAACTGTGGGGACTGGGCTTACATCACTGAGTTCTTTCCCATGCCAATCACATGGTTCTGGTTCTGTTGATGTCGTATTGCTTCTATTGGAATCTAATGTGTTCCATGTTCTTGCTGCTAGACACTGAAAGCCAGTGGCAGGTTTCTGGCTAATATTAAGTGATGTATGTGCTGTTTTTTCACCTGATGACGTGTTAATGAAATGAATTATTTTTCATTGCCTTGCCCAAACATTCTCGAGGCTTAGGAGTGTACTATTTTGAATGCTTAGTTAGATGTAGGCTTTGATTAGAATTAGATATGGGCTATAATCTGTATTAAAACATGTTGTGTCCTCTCCTTTTTCATAAGTAGAGCTGAAAACTTTATGATGTACATCAGTTCCATTTCTAATTTTTTTTGTGTGTGTAATTGTTAATATTTGGCCATTGTTTTTTTTGTATTTATTTATTTATTTATTTATTTATTTATTTTACTTACCATATGTAACTTTGCTTGATTCTTCTACAGGAGAAAAACAATAAAAATAAGTGAATAATTAAATAAAAACCATCTGGTAGAGAAAGTGGATTGGCTCAAGCCACCTTTCTCTGAGCCAAATTATTAATTTCAAAATCACTTCTTGAAATATTCCCTATTTCTCCCATTCACTCACTGTTAAAGCTGTCTTGGAACTGTGGGGACTGGGCTTACATCACTGAGTTCTTTCCCATGCCAATCACATGGTTCTGGTTCTGTTGATGTCGTATTGCTTCTATTGGAATCTAATGTGTTCCATGTTCTTGCTGCTAGACACTGAAAGCCAGTGGCAGGTTTCTGGCTAATATTAAGTGATGTATGTGCTGTTTTTTCACCTGATGACGTGTTAATGAAATGAATTATTTTTCATTGCCTTGCCCAAACATTCTCGAGGCTTAGGAGTGTACTATTGTGAATGTTTACTTAGATGTAGGCTTTGATTAGAATTAGATATGGGCTATAATCTGTATTAAAACATGTTGTGTCCTCTCCTTTTTCATAAGTAGAGCTGAAAACTTTATGATGTACATCAGTTCCATTTCTAATTTTTTTTGTGTGTGTAATTGTTAATATTTGGCCATTGTTTTTTTTGTATTTATTTATTTATTTATTTATTTATTTATTTATTTTACTTACCATATGTAACTTTGCTTGATTCTTCTACAGGAGAAAAACAATAAAAATAAGTGAATAATTAAATAAAAACCATCTGGTAGAGAAAGTGGATTGGCTCAAGCCACCTTTCTCTGAGCCAAATTATTAATTTCAAAATCACTTCTTGAAATATTCCCTATTTCTCCCATTCACTCACTGTTAAAGCTGTCTTGGAACTGTGGGGACTGGGCTTACATCACTGAGTTCTTTCCCGTGCCAATCACATGGTTCTGGTTCTGTTGATGTCGTATTGCTTCTATTGGAATCTAATGGGTTCCATGTTCTTGCTGCTAGACACTGAAAGCCAGTGGCAGGTTTCTGGCTAATATTAAGTGATGTATGTGCTGTTTTTTCACCTGATGACGTGTTAATGAAATGAATTATTTTTCATTGCCTTGCCCAAACATTCTCGAGGCTTAGGAGTGTACTATTGTGAATGTTTAGTTAGATGTAGGCTTTGATTAGAATTAGATATGGGCTATAATCTGTATTAAAACATGTTGTGTCCTCTCCTTTTTCATAAGTAGAGCTGAAAACTTTATGATGTACATCAGTTCCATTTCTAATTTTTTTTGTGTGTGTAATTGTTAATATTTGGCCATTGTTTTTTTTGTATTTATTTATTTATTTATTTATTTTACTTACCATATGTAACTTTGCTTGATTCTTCTACAGGAGAAAAACAATAAAAATAAGTGAATAATTAAATAAAAACCATCTGGTAGAGAAAGTGGATTGGCTCAAGCCACCTTTCTCTGAGCCAAATTATTAATTTCAAAATCACTTCTTGAAATATTCCCTATTTCTCCCATTCACTCACTGTTAAAGCTGTCTTGGAACTGTGGGGACTGGGCTTACATCACTGAGTTCTTTCCCATGCCAATCACATGGTTCTGGTTCTGTTGATGTCGTATTGCTTCTATTGGAATCTAATGTGTTCCATGTTCTTGCTGCTAGACACTGAAAGCCAGTGGCAGGTTTCTGGCTAATATTAAGTGATGTATGTGCTGTTTTTTCACCTGATGACGTGTTAATGAAATGAATTATTTTTCAATGCCTTGCCCAAACATTCTCGAGGCTTAGGAGTGTACTATTGTGAATGTTTAGTTAGATGTAGGCTTTGATTAGAATTAGATATGGGCTATAATCTGTATTAAAACATGTTGTGTCCTCTCCTTTTTCATAAGTAGAGCTGAAAACTTTATGATGTACATCAGTTCCATTTCTAATTTTTTTTTGTGTGTGTAATTGTTAATATTTGGCCATTGTTTTTTTTGTATTTATTTATTTATTTATTTATTTATTTTACTTACCATATGTAACTTTGCTTGATTCTTCTACAGGAGAAAAACAATAAAAATAAGTGAATAATTAAATAAAAACCATCTGGTAGAGAAAGTGGATTGGCTCAAGCCACCTTTCTCTGAGCCAAATTATTAATTTCAAAATCACTTCTTGAAATATTCCCTATTTCTCCCATTCACTCACTGTTAAAGCTGTCTTGGAACTGTGGGGACTGGGCTTACATCACTGAGTTCTTTCCCGTGCCAATCACATGGTTCTGGTTCTGTTGATGTCGTATTGCTTCTATTGGAATCTAATGGGTTCCATGTTCTTGCTGCTAGACACTGAAAGCCAGTGGCAGGTTTCTGGCTAAGATTAAGTGATGTATGTGCTGTTTTTTCACCTGATGACGTGTTAATGAAATGAATTATTTTTCATTGCCTTGCCCAAACATTCTCGAGGCTTAGGAGTGTACTATTGTGAATGTTTAGTTAGATGTAGGCTTTGATTAGAATTAGATATGGGCTATAATCTGTATTAAAACATGTTGTGTCCTCTCCTTTTTCATAAGTAGAGCTGAAAACTTTATGATGTACATCAGTTCCATTTCTAATTTTTTTTGTGTGTGTAATTGTTAATATTTGGCCATTGTTTTTTTTTTGTATTTATTTATTTATTTATTTATTTTACTTACCATATGTAACTTTGCTTGATTCTTCTACAGGAGAAAAACAATAAAAATAAGTGAATAATTAAATAAAAACCATCTGGTAGAGAAAGTGGATTGGCTCAAGCCACCTTTCTCTGAGCCAAATTATTAATTTCAAAATCACTTCTTGAAATATTCCCTATTTCTCCCATTCACTCACTGTTAAAGCTGTCTTGGAACTGTGGGGACTGGGCTTACATCACTGAGTTCTTTCCCGTGCCAATCACATGGTTCTGGTTCTGGTGATGTCGTATTGCTTCTATTGGAATCTAATGGGTTCCATGTTCTTGCTGCTAGACACTGAAAGCCAGTGGCAGGTTTCTGGCTAAGATTAAGTGATGTATGTGCTGTTTTTTCACCTGATGACGTGTTAATGAAATGAATTATTTTTCATTGCCTTGCCCAAACATTCTCGAGGCTTAGGAGTGTACTATTGTGAAAGTTTAGTTAGATGTAGGCTTTGATTAGAATTAGATATGGGCTATAATCTGTATTAAAACATGTTGTGTCCTCTCCTTTTTCATAAGTAGAGCTGAAAACTTTATGATGTACATCAGTTCCATTTCTAATTTTTTTTTGTGTGTGTAATTGTTAATATTTGGCCATTGTTTTTTTTGTATTTATTTATTTATTTATTTATTTTACTTACCATATGTAACTTTGCTTGATTCTTCTACAGGAGAAAAACAATAAAAATAAGTGAATAATTAAATAAAAACCATCTGGTAGAGAAAGTGGATTGGCTCAAGCCACCTTTCTCTGAGCCAAATTATTAATTTCAAAATCACTTCTTGAAATATTCCCTATTTCTCCCATTCACTCACTGTTAAAGCTGTCTTGGAACTGTGGGGACTGGGCTTACATCACTGAGTTCTTTCCCGTGCCAATCACATGGTTCTGGTTCTGTTGATGTCGTATTGCTTCTATTGGAATCTAATGGGTTCCATGTTCTTGCTGCTAGACACTGAAAGCCAGTGGCAGGTTTCTGGCTAATATTAAGTGATGTATGTGCTGTTTTTTCACCTGATGACGTGTTAATGAAATGAATTATTTTTCATTGCCTTGCCCAAACATTCTCGAGGCTTAGGAGTGTACTATTGTGAATGTTTAGTTAGATGTAGGCTTTGATTAGAATTAGATATGGGCTATAATCTGTATTAAAACATGTTGAGTCCTCTCCTTTTTCATAAGTAGAGCTGAAAACTTTATGATGTACATCAGTTCCATTTCTAATTTTTTTTGTGTGTGTAATTGTTAATATTTGGCCATTGTTTTTTTTGTATTTATTTATTTATTTATTTATTTATTTTACTTACCATATGTAACTTTGCTTGATTCTTCTACAGGAGAAAAACAATAAAAATAAGTGAATAATTAAATAAAAACCATCTGGTAGAGAAAGTGGATTGGCTCAAGCCACCTTTCTCTGAGCCAAATTATTAATTTCAAAATCACTTCTTGAAATATTCCCTATTTCTCCCATTCACTCACTGTTAAAGCTGTCTTGGAACTGTGGGGACTGGGCTTACATCACTGAGTTCTTTCCCGTGCCAATCACATGGTTCTGGTTCTGGTGATGTCGTATTGCTTCTATTGGAATCTAATGGGTTCCATGTTCTTGCTGCTAGACACTGAAAGCCAGTGGCAGGTTTCTGGCTAAGATTAAGTGATGTATGTGCTGTTTTTTCACCTGATGACGTGTTAATGAAATGAATTATTTTTCATTGCCTTGCCCAAACATTCTCGAGGCTTAGGAGTGTACTATTGTGAATGTTTAGTTAGATGTAGGCTTTGATTAGAATTAGATATGGGCTATAATCTGTATTAAAACATGTTGTGTCCTCTCCTTTTTCATAAGTAGAGCTGAAAACTTTATGATGTACATCAGTTCCATTTCTAATTTTTTTTGTGTGTGTAATTGTTAATATTTGGCCATTGTTTTTTTTGTATTCATTTATTTATTTATTTATTTATTTTACTTACCATATGTAACTTTGCTTGATTCTTCTACAGGAGAAAAACAATAAAAATAAGTGAATAATTAAATAAAAACCATCTGGTAGAGAAAGTGGATTGGCTCAAGCCACCTTTCTCTGAGCCAAATTATTAATTTCAAAATCACTTCTTGAAATATTCCCTATTTCTCCCATTCACTCACTGTTAAAGCTGTCTTGGAACTGTGGGGACTGGGCTTACATCACTGAGTTCTTTCCCGTGCCAATCACATGGTTCTGGTTCTGGTGATGTCGTATTGCTTCTATTGGAATCTAATGGGTTCCATGTTCTTGCTGCTAGACACTGAAAGCCAGTGGCAGGTTTCTGGCTAAGATTAAGTGATGTATGTGCTGTTTTTTCACATGATGACGTGTTAATGAAATGAATTATTTTTCATTGCCTTGCCCAAACATTCTCGAGGCTTAGGAGTGTACTATTGTGAATGTTTAGTTAGATGTAGGCTTTGATTAGAATTAGATATGGGCTATAATCTGTATTAAAACATGTTGTGTCCTCTCCTTTTTCATAAGTAGAGCTGAAAACTTTATGATGTACATCAGTTCCATTTCTAATTTTTTTTGTGTGTGTAATTGTTAATATTTGGCCATTGTTTTTTTTGTATTTATTTATTTATTTATTTATTTATTTTACTTACCATATGTAACTTTGCTTGATTCTTCTACAGGAGAAAAACAATAAAAATAAGTGAATAATTAAATAAAAACCATCTGGTAGAGAAAGTGGATTGGCTCAAGCCACCTTTCTCTGAGCCAAATTATTAATTTCAAAATCACTTCTTGAAATATTCCCTATTTCTCCCATTCACTCACTGTTAAAGCTGTCTTGGAACTGTGGGGACTGGGCTTACATCACTGAGTTCTTTCCCGTGCCAATCACATGGTTCTGGTTCTGTTGATGTAGTATTGCTTCTATTGGAATCTAATGGGTTCCATGTTCTTGCTGCTAGACACTGAAAGCCAGTGGCAGGTTTCTGGCTAAGATTAAGTGATGTATGTGCTGTTTTTTCACCTGATGACGTGTTAATGAAATGAATTATTTTTCATTGCCTTGCCCAAACATTCTCGAGGCTTAGGAGTGTACTATTGTGAATGTTTAGTTAGATGTAGGCTTTGATTAGAATTAGATATGGGCTATAATCTGTATTAAAACATGTTGTGTCCTCTCCTTTTTCATAAGTAGAGCTGAAAACTTTATGATGTACATCAGTTCCATTTCTAATTTTTTTTGTGTGTGTAATTGTTAATATTTGGCCATTGTTTTTTTTGTATTGATTTATTTATTTATTTATTTTACTTACCATATGTAACTTTGCTTGATTCTTCTACAGGAGAAAAACAATAAAAATAAGTGAATAATTAAATAAAAACCATCTGGTAGAGAAAGTGGATTGGCTCAAGCCACCTTTCTCTGAGCCAAATTATTAATTTCAAAATCACTTCTTGAAATATTCCCTATTTCTCCCATTCACTCACTGTTAAAGCTGTCTTGGAACTGTGGGGACTGGGCTTACATCACTGAGTTCTTTCCCGTGCCAATCACATGGTTCTGGTTCTGTTGATGTCGTATTGCTTCTATTGGAATCTAATGGGTTCCATGTTCTTGCTGCTAGACACTGAAAGCCAGTGGCAGGTTTCTGGCTAATATTAAGTGATGTATGTGCTGTTTTTTCACCTGATGACGTGTTAATGAAATGAATTATTTTTCATTGCCTTGCCCAAACATTCTCGAGGCTTAGGAGTGTACTATTGTGAATGTTTAGTTAGATGTAGGCTTTGATTAGAATTAGATATGGGCTATAATCTGTATTAAAACATGTTGTGTCCTCTCCTTTTTCATAAGTAGAGCTGAAAACTTTATGATGTACATCAGTTCCATTTCTAATTTTTTTTGTGTGTGTAATTGTTAATATTTGGCCATTGTTTTTTTTGTATTTATTTATTTATTTATTTATTTTACTTACCATATGTAACTTTGCTTGATTCTTCTACAGGAGAAAAACAATAAAAATAAGTGAATAATTAAATAAAAACCATCTGGTAGAGAAAGTGGATTGGCTCAAGCCACCTTTCTCTGAGCCAAATTATTAATTTCAAAATCACTTCTTGAAATATTCCCTATTTCTCCCATTCACTCACTGTTAAAGCTGTCTTGGAACTGTGGGGACTGAGCTTACATCACTGAGTTCTTTCCTGTGCCAATCACATGGTTCTGGTTCTGGTGATGTCGTATTGCTTCTATTGGAATCTAATGGGTTCCATCTTCTTGCTGCTAGACACTGAAAGCCAGTGGCAGGTTTCTGGCTAAGATTAAGTGATGTATGTGCTGTTTTTTCACCTGATGACGTGTTAATGAAATGAATTATTTTTCATTGCCTTGCCCAAACATTCTCGAGGCTTAGGAGTGTACTATTGTGAATGTTTAGTTAGATGTAGGCTTTGATTAGAATTAGATATGGGCTATAATCTGTATTAAAACATGTTGTGTCCTCTCCTTTTTCATAAGTAGAGCTGAAAACTTTATGATGTACATCAGTTCCATTTCTAATTTTTTTTGTGTGTGTAATTGTTAATATTTGGCCATTGTTTTTTTTGTATTTATTTATTTATTTATTTATTTATTTATTTATTTTACTTACCATATGTAACTTTGCTTGATTCTTCTACAGGAGAAAAACAATAAAAATAAGTGAATAATTAAATAAAAACCATCTGGTAGAGAAAGTGGATTGGCTCAAGCCACCTTTCTCTGAGCCAAATTATTAATTTCAAAATCACTTCTTGAAATATTCCCTATTTCTCCCATTCACTCACTGTTAAAGCTGTCTTGGAACTGTGGGGACTGGGCTTACATCACTGAGTTCTTTCCTGTGCCAATCACATGGTTCTGGTTCTGGTGATGTCGTATTGCTTCTATTGGAATCTAATGGGTTCCATGTTCTTGCTGCTAGACACTGAAAGCCAGTGGCAGGTTTCTGGCTAAGATTAAGTGATGTATGTGCTGTTTTTTCACCTGATGACGTGTTAATGAAATGAATTATTTTTCATTGCCTTGCCCAAACATTCTCGAGGCTTAGGAGTGTACTATTGTGAATGTTTAGTTAGATGTAGGCTTTGATTAGAATTAGATATGGGCTATAATCTGTATTAAAACATGTTGTGTCCTCTCCTTTTTCATAAGTAGAGCTGAAAACTTTATGATGTACATCAGTTCCATTTCTAATTTTTTTTGTGTGTGTAATTGTTAATATTTGGCCATTGTTTTTTTTTGTATTCATTTATTTATTTATTTATTTTACTTACCATATGTAACTTTGCTTGATTCTTCTACAGGAGAAAAACAATAAAAATAAGTGAATAATTAAATAAAAACCATCTGGTAGAGAAAGTGGATTGGCTCAAGCCACCTTTCTCTGAGCCAAATTATTAATTTCAAAATCACTTCTTGAAATATTCCCTATTTCTCCCATTCACTCACTGTTAAAGCTGTCTTGGAACTGTGGGGACTGGGCTTACATCACTGAGTTCTTTCCTGGGCCAATCACATGGTTCTGGTTCTGGTGATGTCGTATTGCTTCTATTGGAATCTAATGGGTTCCATGTTCTTGCTGCTAGACACTGAAAGCCAGTGGCAGGTTTCTGGCTAAGATTAAGTGATGTATGTGCTGTTTTTTCACATGATGACGTGTTAATGAAATGAATTATTTTTCATTGCCTTGCCCAAACATTCTCGAGGCTTAGGAGTGTACTATTGTGAAAGTTTAGTTAGATGTAGGCTTTGATTAGAATTAGATATGGGCTATAATCTGTATTAAAACATGTTGTGTCCTCTCCTTTTTCATAAGTAGAGCTGAAAACTTTATGATGTACATCAGTTCCATTTCTAATTTTTTTTGTGTGTGTAATTGTTAATATTTGGCCATTGTTTTTTTTGTATTTATTTATTTATTTATTTATTTATTTTACTTACCATATGTAACTTTGCTTGATTCTTCTACAGGAGAAAAACAATAAAAATAAGTGAATAATTAAATAAAAACCATCTGGTAGAGAAAGTGGATTGGCTCAAGCCACCTTTCTCTGAGCCAAATTATTAATTTCAAAATCACTTCTTGAAATATTCCCTATTTCTCCCATTCACTCACTGTTAAAGCTGTCTTGGAACTGTGGGGACTGGGCTTACATCACTGAGTTCTTTCCCGTGCCAATCACATGGTTCTGGTTCTGTTGATGTCGTATTGCTTCTATTGGAATCTAATGGGTTCCATGTTCTTGCTGCTAGACACTGAAAGCCAGTGGCAGGTTTCTGGCTAAGATTAAGTGATGTATGTGCTGTTTTTTCACCTGATGACGTGTTAATGAAATGAATTATTTTTCATTGCCTTGCCCAAACATTCTCGAGGCTTAGGAGTGTACTATTGTGAATGTTTAGTTAGATGTAGGCTTTGATTAGAATTAGATATGGGCTATAATCTGTATTAAAACATGTTGTGTCCTCTCCTTTTTCATAAGTAGAGCTGAAAACTTTATGATGTACATCAGTTCCATTTCTAATTTTTTTTGTGTGTGTAATTGTTAATATTTGGCCATTGTTTTTTTTGTATTTATTTATTTATTTATTTATTTATTTTACTTACCATATGTAACTTTGCTTGATTCTTCTACAGGAGAAAAACAATAAAAATAAGTGAATAATTAAATAAAAACCATCTGGTAGAGAAAGTGGATTGGCTCAAGCCACCTTTCTCTGAGCCAAATTATTAATTTCAAAATCACTTCTTGAAATATTCCCTATTTCTCCCATTCACTCACTGTTAAAGCTGTCTTGGAACTGTGGGGACTGGGCTTACATCACTGAGTTCTTTCCCGTGCCAATCACATGGTTCTGGTTCTGTTGATGTCGTATTGCTTCTATTGGAATCTAATGGGTTCCATGTTCTTGCTGCTAGACACTGAAAGCCAGTGGCAGGTTTCTGGCTAAGATTAAGTGATGTATGTGCTGTTTTTTCACCTGATGACGTGTTAATGAAATGAATTATTTTTCATTGCCTTGCCCAAACATTCTCGAGGCTTAGGAGTGTACTATTGTGAATGTTTAGTTAGATGTAGGCTTTGATTAGAATTAGATATGGGCTATAATCTGTATTAAAACATGTTGTGTCCTCTCCTTTTTCATAAGTAGAGCTGAAAACTTTATGATGTACATCAGTTCCATTTCTAATTTTTTTTGTGTGTGTAATTGTTAATATTTGGCCATTGTTTTTTTTGTATTTTTTTTTTTATTTATTTATTTATTTTACTTACCATATGTAACTTTGCTTGATTCTTCTACAGGAGAAAAACAATAAAAATAAGTGAATAATTAAATAAAAACCATCTGGTAGAGAAAGTGGATTGGCTCAAGCCACCTTTCTCTGAGCCAAATTATTAATTTCAAAATCACTTCTTGAAATATTCCCTATTTCTCCCATTCACTCACTGTTAAAGCTGTCTTGGAACTGTGGGGACTGGGCTTACATCACTGAGTTCTTTCCCGTGCCAATCACATGGTTCTGGTTCTGGTGATGTCGTATTGCTTCTATTGGAATCTAATGGGTTCCATGTTCTTGCTGCTAGACACTGAAAGCCAGTGGCAGGTTTCTGGCTAAGATTAAGTGATGTATGTGCTGTTTTTTCACCTGATGACGTGTTAATGAAATGAATTATTTTTCATTGCCTTGCCCAAACATTCTCGAGGCTTAGGAGTGTACTATTGTGAATGTTTAGTTAGATGTAGGCTTTGATTAGAATTAGATATGGGCTATAATCTGTATTAAAACATGTTGTGTCCTCTCCTTTTTCATAAGTAGAGCTGAAAACTTTATGATGTACATCAGTTCCATTTCTAATTTTTTTTGTGTGTGTAATTGTTAATATTTGGCCATTGTTTTTTTTGTATTTATTTATTTATTTATTTATTTATTTTACTTACCATATGTAACTTTGCTTGATTCTTCTACAGGAGAAAAACAATAAAAATAAGTGAATAATTAAATAAAAACCATCTGGTAGAGAAAGTGGATTGGCTCAAGCCACCTTTCTCTGAGCCAAATTATTAATTTCAAAATCACTTCTTGAAATATTCCCTATTTCTCCCATTCACTCACTGTTAAAGCTGTCTTGGAACTGTGGGGACTGGGCTTACATCACTGAGTTCTTTCCCGTGCCAATCACATGGTTCTGGTTCTGTTGATGTCGTATTGCTTCTATTGGAATCTAATGGGTTCCATGTTCTTGCTGCTAGACACTGAAAGCCAGTGGCAGGTTTCTGGCTAAGATTAAGTGATGTATGTGCTGTTTTTTCACCTGATGACGTGTTAATGAAATGAATTATTTTTCATTGCCTTGCCCAAACATTCTCGAGGCTTAGGAGTGTACTATTGTGAATGTTTAGTTAGATGTAGGCTTTGATTAGAATTAGATATGGGCTATAATCTGTATTAAAACATGTTGTGTCCTCTCCTTTTTCATAAGTAGAGCTGAAAACTTTATGATGTACATCAGTTCCATTTCTAATTTTTTTTGTGTGTGTAATTGTTAATATTTGGCCATTGTTTTTTTTGTATTTATTTATTTATTTATTTATTTATTTTACTTACCATATGTAACTTTGCTTGATTCTTCTACAGGAGAAAAACAATAAAAATAAGTGAATAATTAAATAAAAACCATCTGGTAGAGAAAGTGGATTGGCTCAAGCCACCTTTCTCTGAGCCAAATTATTAATTTCAAAATCACTTCTTGAAATATTCCCTATTTCTCCCATTCACTCACTGTTAAAGCTGTCTTGGAACTGTGGGGACTGGGCTTACATCACTGAGTTCTTTCCCGTGCCAATCACATGGTTCTGGTTCTGTTGATGTCGTATTGCTTCTATTGGAATCTAATGGGTTCCATGTTCTTGCTGCTAGACACTGAAAGCCAGTGGCAGGTTTCTGGCTAAGATTAAGTGATGTATGTGCTGTTTTTTCACCTGATGACGTGTTAATGAAATGAATTATTTTTCATTGCCTTGCCCAAACATTCTCGAGGCTTAGGAGTGTACTATTGTGAATGTTTAGTTAGATGTAGGCTTTGATTAGAATTAGATATGGGCTATAATCTGTATTAAAACATGTTGTGTCCTCTCCTTTTTCATAAGTAGAGCTGAAAACTTTATGATGTACATCAGTTCCATTTCTAATTTTTTTTGTGTGTGTAATTGTTAATATTTGGCCATTGTTTTTTTTGTATTTATTTATTTATTTATTTATTTATTTTACTTACCATATGTAACTTTGCTTGATTCTTCTACAGGAGAAAAACAATAAAAATAAGTGAATAATTAAATAAAAACCATCTGGTAGAGAAAGTGGATTGGCTCAAGCCACCTTTCTCTGAGCCAAATTATTAATTTCAAAATCACTTCTTGAAATATTCCCTATTTCTCCCATTCACTCACTGTTAAAGCTGTCTTGGAACTGTGGGGACTGGGCTTACATCACTGAGTTCTTTCCCGTGCCAATCACATGGTTCTGGTTCTGTTGATGTCGTATTGCTTCTATTGGAATCTAATGGGTTCCATGTTCTTGCTGCTAGACACTGAAAGCCAGTGGCAGGTTTCTGGCTAAGATTAAGTGATGTATGTGCTGTTTTTTCACCTGATGACGTGTTAATGAAATGAATTATTTTTCATTGCCTTGCCCAAACATTCTCGAGGCTTAGGAGTGTACTATTGTGAATGTTTAGTTAGATGTAGGCTTTGATTAGAATTAGATATGGGCTATAATCTGTATTAAAACATGTTGTGTCCTCTCCTTTTTCATAAGTAGAGCTGAAAACTTTATGATGTACATCAGTTCCATTTCTAATTTTTTTTGTGTGTGTAATTGTTAATATTTGGCCATTGTTTTTTTTGTATTTATTTATTTATTTATTTATTTATTTTACTTACCATATGTAACTTTGCTTGATTCTTCTACAGGAGAAAAACAATAAAAATAAGTGAATAATTAAATAAAAACCATCTGGTAGAGAAAGTGGATTGGCTCAAGCCACCTTTCTCTGAGCCAAATTATTAATTTCAAAATCACTTCTTGAAATATTCCCTATTTCTCCCATTCACTCACTGTTAAAGCTGTCTTGGAACTGTGGGGACTGGGCTTACATCACTGAGTTCTTTCCCGTGCCAATCACATGGTTCTGGTTCTGTTGATGTCGTATTGCTTCTATTGGAATCTAATGGGTTCCATGTTCTTGCTGCTAGACACTGAAAGCCAGTGGCAGGTTTCTGGCTAAGATTAAGTGATGTATGTGCTGTTTTTTCACCTGATGACGTGTTAATGAAATGAATTATTTTTCATTGCCTTGCCCAAACATTCTCGAGGCTTAGGAGTGTACTATTGTGAATGTTTAGTTAGATGTAGGCTTTGATTAGAATTAGATATGGGCTATAATCTGTATTAAAACATGTTGTGTCCTCTCCTTTTTCATAAGTAGAGCTGAAAACTTTATGATGTACATCAGTTCCATTTCTAATTTTTTTTGTGTGTGTAATTGTTAATATTTGGCCATTGTTTTTTTTGTATTTATTTATTTATTTATTTATTTATTTTACTTACCATATGTAACTTTGCTTGATTCTTCTACAGGAGAAAAACAATAAAAATAAGTGAATAATTAAATAAAAACCATCTGGTAGAGAAAGTGGATTGGCTCAAGCCACCTTTCTCTGAGCCAAATTATTAATTTCAAAATCACTTCTTGAAATATTCCCTATTTCTCCCATTCACTCACTGTTAAAGCTGTCTTGGAACTGTGGGGACTGGGCTTACATCACTGAGTTCTTTCCCGTGCCAATCACATGGTTCTGGTTCTGTTGATGTCGTATTGCTTCTATTGGAATCTAATGGGTTCCATGTTCTTGCTGCTAGACACGGGAAGCCATTGGCAGGTTTCTGGCTAAGATTAAGTGATGTATGTGCTGTTTTTTCACCTGATGACGTGTTAATGAAATGAATTATTTTTCATTGCCTTGCCCAAACATTCTTGAGGCTTAGGAGTGTACTATTGTGAATGTTTAGTTAGATGTAGGCTTTGATTAGAATTAGATATGGGCTATAATCTGTATTAAAACATGTTGTGTCCTCTCCTTTTTCATGAGTAGAGCTGAAAACTTTATGATGTACATCAGTTCCATTTCTAATTTTTTTCGTGTGTGTAATTGTTAATATTTGGCCATTGTTTTTATTGTATTTATTTATTTATTTATTTATTTATTTATTTATTTTACTTACCATATGTAACTTTGCTTGATTCTTCTACAGGAGAAAAACAATAAAAATAAGTGAATAATTAAATAAAAACCATCTGGTAGAGAAAGTGGATTGGCTCAAGCCACCTTTCTCTGAGCCAAATTATTAATTTCAAAATCACTTCTTGAAATATTCCCTATTTCTCCCATTCACTCACTGTTAAAGCTGTCTTGGAACTGTGGGGACTGGGCTTACATCACTGAGTTCTTTCCCGTGCCAATCACATGGTTCTGGTTCTGTTGATGTCGTATTGCTTCTATTGGAATCTAATGGGTTCCATGTTCTTGCTGCTAGACAGGGGAAGACAGTGGCAGGTTTCTGGCTAATATTAAGTGATGTATGTGCTGTTTTTTCACATGATGACGTGTTAATGAAATGAATTATTTTTCAATGCCTTGCCCAAACATTCTCGAGGCTTAGGAGTGTACTATTTTGAATGCTTAGTTAGATGTAGGCTTTGATTAGAATTAGATATGGGCTATAATCTGTATTAAAACATGTTGTGTCCTCTCCTTTTTCATGAGTAGAGCTGAAAACTTTATGATGTACATCAGTTCCATTTCTAATTTTTTTCGTGTGTGTAATTGTTAATATTTGGCCATTGTTTTTTTTGTATTTATTTATTTATTTATTTATTTATTTATTTTACTTACCATATGTAACTTTGCTTGATTCTTCTACAGGAGAAAAACAATAAAAATAAGTGAATAATTAAATAAAAACCATCTGGTAGAGAAAGTGGATTGGCTCAAGCCACCTTTCTCTGAGCCAAATTATTAATTTCAAAATCACTTCTTGAAATATTCCCTATTTCTCCCATTCACTCACTGTTAAAGCTGTCTTGGAACTGTGGGGACTGGGCTTACATCACTGAGTTCTTTCCCGTGCCAATCACATGGTTCTGGTTCTGTTGATGTCGTATTGCTTCTATTGGAATCTAATGGGTTCCATGTTCTTGCTGCTAGACACAGGAAGCCAGTGGCAGGTTTCTGGCTAATATTAAGTGATGTATGTGCTGTTTTTTCACCTGATGACGTGTTAATGAAATGAATTATTTTTCATTGCCTTGCCCAAACATTCTCGAGGCTTAGGAGTGTACTATTGTGAACGTTTAGTTAGATGTAGGCTTTGATTAGAATTAGATATGGGCTATAATCTGTATTAAAACATGTTGTGTCCTCTCCTTTTTCATGAGTAGAGCTGAAAACTTTATGATGTACATCAGTTCCATTTCTAATTTTTTTCGTGTGTGTAATTGTTAATATTTGGCCATTGTTTTTTTTTGTATTTATTTATTTATTTATTTATTTTACTTACCATATGTAACTTTGCTTGATTCTTCTACAGGAGAAAAACAATAAAAATAAGTGAATAATTAAATAAAAACCATCTGGTAGAGAAAGTGGATTGGCTCAAGCCACCTTTCTCTGAGCCAAATTATTAATTTCAAAATCACTTCTTGAAATATTCCCTATTTCTCCCATTCACTCACTGTTAAAGCTGTCTTGGAACTGTGGGGACTGGGCTTACATCACTGAGTTCTTTCCCGTGCCAATCACATGGTTCTGGTTCTGTTGATGTCGTATTGCTTCTATTGGAATCTAATGGGTTCCATGTTCTTGCTGCTAGACACAGGAAGCCAGTGGCAGGTTTCTGGCTAATATTAAGTGATGTATGTGCTGTTTTTTCACCTGATGACGTGTTAATGAAATGAATTATTTTTCATTGCCTTGCCCAAACATTCTCGAGGCTTAGGAGTGTACTATTGTGAACGTTTAGTTAGATGTAGGCTTTGATTAGAATTAGATATGGGCTATAATCTGTATTAAAACATGTTGTGTCCTCTCCTTTTTCATGAGTAGAGCTGAAAACTTTATGATGTACATCAGTTCCATTTCTAATTTTTTTTGTGTGTGTAATTGTTAATATTTGGCCATTGTTTTTTTTGTATTTATTTATTTATTTATTTATTTATTTTACTTACCATATGTAACTTTGCTTGATTCTTCTACAGGAGAAAAACAATAAAAATAAGTGAATAATTAAATAAAAACCATCTGGTAGAGAAAGTGGATTGGCTCAAGCCACCTTTCTCTGAGCCAAATTATTAATTTCAAAATCACTTCTTGAAATATTCCCTATTTCTCCCATTCACTCACTGTTAAAGCTGTCTTGGAACTGTGGGGACTGGGCTTACATCACTGAGTTCTTTCCCGTGCCAATCACATGGTTCTGGTTCTGTTGATGTCGTATTGCTTCTATTGGAATCTAATGGGTTCCATGTTCTTGCTGCTAGACACTGAAAGCCAGTGGCAGGTTTCTGGCTAAGATTAAGTGATGTATGTGCTGTTTTTTCACCTGATGACGTGTTAATGAAATGAATTATTTTTCATTGCCTTGCCCAAACATTCTCGAGGCTTAGGAGTGTACTATTTTGAATGCTTAGTTAGATGTAGGCTTTGATTAGAATTAGATATGGGCTATAATCTGTATTAAAACATGTTGTGTCCTCTCCTTTTTCATAAGTAGAGCTGAAAACTTTATGATGTACATCAGTTCCATTTCTAATTTTTTTCGTGTGTGTAATTGTTAATATTTGGCCATTGTTTTTCTTTGTATTTATTTATTTATTTATTTATTTATTTTACTTACCATATGTAACTTTGCTTGATTCTTCTACAGGAGAAAAACAATAAAAATAAGTGAATAATTAAATAAAAACCATCTGGTAGAGAAAGTGGATTGGCTCAAGCCACCTTTCTCTGAGCCAAATTATTAATTTCAAAATCACTTCTTGAAATATTCCCTATTTCTCCCATTCACTCACTGTTAAAGCTGTCTTGGAACTGTGGGGACTGGGCTTACATCACTGAGTTCTTTCCCGTGCCAATCACATGGTTCTGGTTCTGTTGATGTCGTATTGCTTCTATTGGAATCTAATGGGTTCCATGTTCTTGCTGCTAGACACGGGAAGCCAGTGGCAGGTTTCTGGCTAATATTAAGTGATGTATGTGCTGTTTTTTCACCTGATGACGTGTTAATGAAATGAATTATTTTTCAATGCCTTGCCCAAACATTCTCGAGGCTTAGGAGTGTACTATTGTGAAAGTTTAGTTAGATGTAGGCTTTGATTAGAATTAGATATGGGCTATAATCTGTATTAAAACATGTTGTGTCCTCTCCTTTTTCATAAGTAGAGCTGAAAACTTTATGATGTACATCAGTTCCATTTCTAATTTTTTTTGTGTGTGTAATTGTTAATATTTGGCCATTGTTTTTTTTGTATTTATTTATTTATTTATTTATTTATTTTACTTACCATATGTAACTTTGCTTGATTCTTCTACAGGAGAAAAACAATAAAAATAAGTGAATAATTAAATAAAAACCATCTGGTAGAGAAAGTGGATTGGCTCAAGCCACCTTTCTCTGAGCCAAATTATTAATTTCAAAATCACTTCTTGAAATATTCCCTATTTCTCCCATTCACTCACTGTTAAAGCTGTCTTGGAACTGTGGGGACTGGGCTTACATCACTGAGTTCTTTCCCGTGCCAATCACATGGTTCTGGTTCTGTTGATGTCGTATTGCTTCTATTGGAATCTAATGGGTTCCATGTTCTTGCTGCTAGACACTGAAAGCCAGTGGCAGGTTTCTGGCTAAGATTAAGTGATGTATGTGCTGTTTTTTCACCTGATGACGTGTTAATGAAATGAATTATTTTTCATTGCCTTGCCCAAACATTCTCGAGGCTTAGGAGTGTACTATTGTGAATGTTTAGTTAGATGTAGGCTTTGATTAGAATTAGATATGGGCTATAATCTGTATTAAAACATGTTGTGTCCTCTCCTTTTTCATAAGTAGAGCTGAAAACTTTATGATGTACATCAGTTCCATTTCTAATTTTTTTCGTGTGTGTAATTGTTAATATTTGGCCATTGTTTTTTTTTGTATTTATTTATTTATTTATTTATTTTACTTACCATATGTAACTTTGCTTGATTCTTCTACAGGAGAAAAACAATAAAAATAAGTGAATAATTAAATAAAAACCATCTGGTAGAGAAAGTGGATTGGCTCAAGCCACCTTTCTCTGAGCCAAATTATTAATTTCAAAATCACTTCTTGAAATATTCCCTATTTCTCCCATTCACTCACTGTTAAAGCTGTCTTGGAACTGTGGGGACTGGGCTTACATCACTGAGTTCTTTCCCGTGCCAATCACATGGTTCTGGTTCTGTTGATGTCGTATTGCTTCTATTGGAATCTAATGGGTTCCATGTTCTTGCTGCTAGACACTGAAAGCCAGTGGCAGGTTTCTGGCTAATATTAAGTGATGTATGTGCTGTTTTTTCACCTGATGACGTGTTAATGAAATGAATTATTTTTCATTGCCTTGCCCAAACATTCTCGAGGCTTAGGAGTGTACTATTGTGAACGTTTAGTTAGATGTAGGCTTTGATTAGAATTAGATATGGGCTATAATCTGTATTAAAACATGTTGTGTCCTCTCCTTTTTCATAAGTAGAGCTGAAAACTTTATGATGTACATCAGTTCCATTTCTAATTTTTTTTGTGTGTGTAATTGTTAATATTTGGCCATTGTTTTTTTTGTATTTATTTATTTATTTATTTATTTATTTTACTTACCATATGTAACTTTGCTTGATTCTTCTACAGGAGAAAAACAATAAAAATAAGTGAATAATTAAATAAAAACCATCTGGTAGAGAAAGTGGATTGGCTCAAGCCACCTTTCTCTGAGCCAAATTATTAATTTCAAAATCACTTCTTGAAATATTCCCTATTTCTCCCATTCACTCACTGTTAAAGCTGTCTTGGAACTGTGGGGACTGGGCTTACATCACTGAGTTCTTTCCCGTGCCAATCACATGGTTCTGGTTCTGTTGATGTCGTATTGCTTCTATTGGAATCTAATGGGTTCCATGTTCTTGCTGCTAGACACAGGAAGCCAGTGGCAGGTTTCTGGCTAATATTAAGTGATGTATGTGCTGTTTTTTCACCTGATGACGTGTTAATGAAATGAATTATTTTTCATTGCCTTGCCCAAACATTCTCGAGGCTTAGGAGTGTACTATTGTGAACGTTTAGTTAGATGTAGGCTTTGATTAGAATTAGATATGGGCTATAATCTGTATTAAAACATGTTGTGTCCTCTCCTTTTTCATAAGTAGAGCTGAAAACTTTATGATGTACATCAGTTCCATTTCTAATTTTTTTCGTGTGTGTAATTGTTAATATTTGGCCATTGTTTTTTTTGTATTTATTTATTTATTTATTTATTTTACTTACCATATGTAACTTTGCTTGATTCTTCTACAGGAGAAAAACAATAAAAATAAGTGAATAATTAAATAAAAACCATCTGGTAGAGAAAGTGGATTGGCTCAAGCCACCTTTCTCTGAGCCAAATTATTAATTTCAAAATCACTTCTTGAAATATTCCCTATTTCTCCCATTCACTCACTGTTAAAGCTGTCTTGGAACTGTGGGGACTGGGCTTACATCACTGAGTTCTTTCCCGTGCCAATCACATGGTTCTGGTTCTGTTGATGTCGTATTGCTTCTATTGGAATCTAATGGGTTCCATGTTCTTGCTGCTAGACACGGGAAGCCAGTGGCAGGTTTCTGGCTAAGATTAAGTGATGTATGTGCTGTTTTTTCACATGATGACGTGTTAATGAAATGAATTATTTTTCAATGCCTTGCCCAAACATTCTCGAGGCTTAGGAGTGTACTATTTTGAATGCTTAGTTAGATATTGGCTTTGATTAGAATTAGATATGGGCTATAATCTGTATTAAAACATGTTGTGTCCTCTCCTTTTTCATGAGTAGAGCTGAAAACTTTATGATGTACATCAGTTCCATTTCTAATTTTTTTCGTGTGTGTAATTGTTAATATTTGGCCATTGTTTTTTTTGTATTTATTTATTTATTTATTTATTTTACTTACCATATGTAACTTTGCTTGATTCTTCTACAGGAGAAAAACAATAAAAATAAGTGAATAATTAAATAAAAACCATCTGGTAGAGAAAGTGGATTGGCTCAAGCCACCTTTCTCTGAGCCAAATTATTAATTTCAAAATCACTTCTTGAAATATTCCCTATTTCTCCCATTCACTCACTGTTAAAGCTGTCTTGGAACTGTGGGGACTGGGCTTACATCACTGAGTTCTTTCCCGTGCCAATCACATGGTTCTGGTTCTGTTGATGTCGTATTGCTTCTATTGGAATCTAATGGGTTCCATGTTCTTGCTGCTAGACACAGGAAGCCAGTGGCAGGTTTCTGGCTAATATTAAGTGATGTATGTGCTGTTTTTTCACCTGATGACGTGTTAATGAAATGAATTATTTTTCATTGCCTTGCCCAAACATTCTCGAGGCTTAGGAGTGTACTATTGTGAATGTTTAGTTAGATGTAGGCTTTGATTAGAATTAGATATGGGCTATAATCTGTATTAAAACATGTTGTGTCCTCTCCTTTTTCATAAGTAGAGCTGAAAACTTTATGATGTACATCAGTTCCATTTCTAATTTTTTTCGTGTGTGTAATTGTTAATATTTGGCCATTGTTTTTTTTGTATTTATTTATTTATTTATTTATTTATTTTACTTACCATATGTAACTTTGCTTGATTCTTCTACAGGAGAAAAACAATAAAAATAAGTGAATAATTAAATAAAAACCATCTGGTAGAGAAAGTGGATTGGCTCAAGCCACCTTTCTCTGAGCCAAATTATTAATTTCAAAATCACTTCTTGAAATATTCCCTATTTCTCCCATTCACTCACTGTTAAAGCTGTCTTGGAACTGTGGGGACTGGGCTTACATCACTGAGTTCTTTCCCGTGCCAATCACATGGTTCTGGTTCTGTTGATGTCGTATTGCTTCTATTGGAATCTAATGGGTTCCATGTTCTTGCTGCTAGACACGGGAAGCCAGTGGCAGGTTTCTGGCTAAGATTAAGTGATGTATGTGCTGTTTTTTCACCTGATGACGTGTTAATGAAATGAATTATTTTTCATTGCCTTGCCCAAACATTCTCGAGGCTTAGGAGTGTACTATTGTGAACGTTTAGTTAGATGTAGGCTTTGATTAGAATTAGATATGGGCTATAATCTGTATTAAAACATGTTGTGTCCTCTCCTTTTTCATGAGTAGAGCTGAAAACTTTATGATGTACATCAGTTCCATTTCTAATTTTTTTCGTGTGTGTAATTGTTAATATTTGGCCATTGTTTTTTTTGTATTTATTTATTTATTTATTTATTTTACTTACCATATGTAACTTTGCTTGATTCTTCTACAGGAGAAAAACAATAAAAATAAGTGAATAATTAAATAAAAACCATCTGGTAGAGAAAGTGGATTGGCTCAAGCCACCTTTCTCTGAGCCAAATTATTAATTTCAAAATCACTTCTTGAAATATTCCCTATTTCTCCCATTCACTCACTGTTAAAGCTGTCTTGGAACTGTGGGGACTGGGCTTACATCACTGAGTTCTTTCCCGTGCCAATCACATGGTTCTGGTTCTGTTGATGTCGTATTGCTTCTATTGGAATCTAATGGGTTCCATGTTCTTGCTGCTAGACACAGGAAGCCAGTGGCAGGTTTCTGGCTAATATTAAGTGATGTATGTGCTGTTTTTTCACCTGATGACGTGTTAATGAAATGAATTATTTTTCATTGCCTTGCCCAAACATTCTCGAGGCTTAGGAGTGTACTATTGTGAACGTTTAGTTAGATGTAGGCTTTGATTAGAATTAGATATGGGCTATAATCTGTATTAAAACATGTTGTGTCCTCTCCTTTTTCATAAGTAGAGCTGAAAACTTTATGATGTACATCAGTTCCATTTCTAATTTTTTTTGTGTGTGTAATTGTTAATATTTGGCCATTGTTTTTTTTTGTATTTATTTATTTATTTATTTATTTATTTATTTTACTTACCATATGTAACTTTGCTTGATTCTTCTACAGGAGAAAAACAATAAAAATAAGTGAATAATTAAATAAAAACCATCTGGTAGAGAAAGTGGATTGGCTCAAGCCACCTTTCTCTGAGCCAAATTATTAATTTCAAAATCACTTCTTGAAATATTCCCTATTTCTCCCATTCACTCACTGTTAAAGCTGTCTTGGAACTGTGGGGACTGGGCTTACATCACTGAGTTCTTTCCCGTGCCAATCACATGGTTCTGGTTCTGTTGATGTCGTATTGCTTCTATTGGAATCTAATGGGTTCCATGTTCTTGCTGCTAGACACAGGAAGCCAGTGGCAGGTTTCTGGCTAAGATTAAGTGATGTATGTGCTGTTTTTTCACCTGATGACGTGTTAATGAAATGAATTATTTTTCATTGCCTTGCCCAAACATTCTCGAGGCTTAGGAGTGTACTATTGTGAACGTTTAGTTAGATGTAGGCTTTGATTAGAATTAGATATGGGCTATAATCTGTATTAAAACATGTTGTGTCCTCTCCTTTTTCATAAGTAGAGCTGAAAACTTTATGATGTACATCAGTTCCATTTCTAATTTTTTTCGTGTGTGTAATTGTTAATATTTGGCCATTGTTTTTTTTGTATTTATTTATTTATTTATTTATTTATTTTACTTACCATATGTAACTTTGCTTGATTCTTCTACAGGAGAAAAACAATAAAAATAAGTGAATAATTAAATAAAAACCATCTGGTAGAGAAAGTGGATTGGCTCAAGCCACCTTTCTCTGAGCCAAATTATTAATTTCAAAATCACTTCTTGAAATATTCCCTATTTCTCCCATTCACTCACTGTTAAAGCTGTCTTGGAACTGTGGGGACTGGGCTTACATCACTGAGTTCTTTCCCGTGCCAATCACATGGTTCTGGTTCTGTTGATGTCGTATTGCTTCTATTGGAATCTAATGGGTTCCATGTTCTTGCTGCTAGACACAGGAAGCCAGTGGCAGGTTTCTGGCTAAGATTAAGTGATGTATGTGCTGTTTTTTCACCTGATGACGTGTTAATGAAATGAATTATTTTTCATTGCCTTGCCCAAACATTCTCGAGGCTTAGGAGTGTACTATTTTGAATGCTTAGTTAGATGTAGGCTTTGATTAGAATTAGATATGGGCTATAATCTGTATTAAAACATGTTGTGTCCTCTCCTTTTTCATGAGTAGAGCTGAAAACTTTATGATGTACATCAGTTCCATTTCTAATTTTTTTCGTGTGTGTAATTGTTAATATTTGGCCATTGTTTTTTTTGTATTTATTTATTTATTTATTTATTTTACTTACCATATGTAACTTTGCTTGATTCTTCTACAGGAGAAAAACAATAAAAATAAGTGAATAATTAAATAAAAACCATCTGGTAGAGAAAGTGGATTGGCTCAAGCCACCTTTCTCTGAGCCAAATTATTAATTTCAAAATCACTTCTTGAAATATTCCCTATTTCTCCCATTCACTCACTGTTAAAGCTGTCTTGGAACTGTGGGGACTGGGCTTACATCACTGAGTTCTTTCCCGTGCCAATCACATGGTTCTGGTTCTGTTGATGTCGTATTGCTTCTATTGGAATCTAATGGGTTCCATGTTCTTGCTGCTAGACACAGGAAGCCAGTGGCAGGTTTCTGGCTAAGATTAAGTGATGTATGTGCTGTTTTTTCACCTGATGACGTGTTAATGAAATGAATTATTTTTCATTGCCTTGCCCAAACATTCTCGAGGCTTAGGAGTGTACTATTGTGAACGTTTAGTTAGATGTAGGCTTTGATTAGAATTAGATATGGGCTATAATCTGTATTAAAACATGTTGTGTCCTCTCCTTTTTCATGAGTAGAGCTGAAAACTTTATGATGTACATCAGTTCCATTTCTAATTTTTTTCGTGTGTGTAATTGTTAATATTTGGCCATTGTTTTTTTTGTATTTATTTATTTATTTATTTATTTTACTTACCATATGTAACTTTGCTTGATTCTTCTACAGGAGAAAAACAATAAAAATAAGTGAATAATTAAATAAAAACCATCTGGTAGAGAAAGTGGATTGGCTCAAGCCACCTTTCTCTGAGCCAAATTATTAATTTCAAAATCACTTCTTGAAATATTCCCTATTTCTCCCATTCACTCACTGTTAAAGCTGTCTTGGAACTGTGGGGACTGGGCTTACATCACTGAGTTCTTTCCCGTGCCAATCACATGGTTCTGGTTCTGTTGATGTCGTATTGCTTCTATTGGAATCTAATGGGTTCCATGTTCTTGCTGCTAGACACAGGAAGCCAGTGGCAGGTTTCTGGCTAATATTAAGTGATGTATGTGCTGTTTTTTCACCTGATGACGTGTTAATGAAATGAATTATTTTTCATTGCCTTGCCCAAACATTCTCGAGGCTTAGGAGTGTACTATTGTGAACGTTTAGTTAGATGTAGGCTTTGATTAGAATTAGATATGGGCTATAATCTGTATTAAAACATGTTGTGTCCTCTCCTTTTTCATAAGTAGAGCTGAAAACTTTATGATGTACATCAGTTCCATTTCTAATTTTTTTCGTGTGTGTAATTGTTAATATTTGGCCATTGTTTTTTTTGTATTTATTTATTTATTTATTTATTTATTTATTTTACTTACCATATGTAACTTTGCTTGATTCTTCTACAGGAGAAAAACAATAAAAATAAGTGAATAATTAAATAAAAACCATCTGGTAGAGAAAGTGGATTGGCTCAAGCCACCTTTCTCTGAGCCAAATTATTAATTTCAAAATCACTTCTTGAAATATTCCCTATTTCTCCCATTCACTCACTGTTAAAGCTGTCTTGGAACTGTGGGGACTGGGCTTACATCACTGAGTTCTTTCCCGTGCCAATCACATGGTTCTGGTTCTGTTGATGTCGTATTGCTTCTATTGGAATCTAATGGGTTCCATGTTCTTGCTGCTAGACACAGGAAGCCAGTGGCAGGTTTCTGGCTAATATTAAGTGATGTATGTGCTGTTTTTTCACCTGATGACGTGTTAATGAAATGAATTATTTTTCATTGCCTTGCCCAAACATTCTCGAGGCTTAGGAGTGTACTATTGTGAATGTTTAGTTAGATGTAGGCTTTGATTAGAATTAGATATGGGCTATAATCTGTATTAAAACATGTTGTGTCCTCTCCTTTTTCATAAGTAGAGCTGAAAACTTTATGATGTACATCAGTTCCATTTCTAATTTTTTTCGTGTGTGTAATTGTTAATATTTGGCCATTGTTTTTTTTGTATTTATTTATTTATTTATTTATTTATTTTACTTACCATATGTAACTTTGCTTGATTCTTCTACAGGAGAAAAACAATAAAAATAAGTGAATAATTAAATAAAAACCATCTGGTAGAGAAAGTGGATTGGCTCAAGCCACCTTTCTCTGAGCCAAATTATTAATTTCAAAATCACTTCTTGAAATATTCCCTATTTCTCCCATTCACTCACTGTTAAAGCTGTCTTGGAACTGTGGGGACTGGGCTTACATCACTGAGTTCTTTCCCGTGCCAATCACATGGTTCTGGTTCTGTTGATGTCGTATTGCTTCTATTGGAATCTAATGGGTTCCATGTTCTTGCTGCTAGACACAGGAAGCCAGTGGCAGGTTTCTGGCTAATATTAAGTGATGTATGTGCTGTTTTTTCACCTGATGACGTGTTAATGAAATGAATTATTTTTCATTGCCTTGCCCAAACATTCTCGAGGCTTAGGAGTGTACTATTTTGAATGCTTAGTTAGATGTAGGCTTTGATTAGAATTAGATATGGGCTATAATCTGTATTAAAACATGTTGTGTCCTCTCCTTTTTCATGAGTAGAGCTGAAAACTTTATGATGTACATCAGTTCCATTTCTAATTTTTTTTGTGTGTGTAATTGTTAATATTTGGCCATTGTTTTTTTTGTATTTATTTATTTATTTATTTATTTATTTTACTTACCATATGTAACTTTGCTTGATTCTTCTACAGGAGAAAAACAATAAAAATAAGTGAATAATTAAATAAAAACCATCTGGTAGAGAAAGTGGATTGGCTCAAGCCACCTTTCTCTGAGCCAAATTATTAATTTCAAAATCACTTCTTGAAATATTCCCTATTTCTCCCATTCACTCACTGTTAAAGCTGTCTTGGAACTGTGGGGACTGGGCTTACATCACTGAGTTCTTTCCCGTGCCAATCACATGGTTCTGGTTCTGTTGATGTCGTATTGCTTCTATTGGAATCTAATGGGTTCCATGTTCTTGCTGCTAGACACAGGAAGCCATTGGCAGGTTTCTGGCTAAGATTAAGTGATGTATGTGCTGTTTTTTCACCTGATGACGTGTTAATGAAATGAATTATTTTTCATTGCCTTGCCCAAACATTCTCGAGGCTTAGGAGTGTACTATTGTGAATGTTTAGTTAGATGTAGGCTTTGATTAGAATTAGATATGGGCTATAATCTGTATTAAAACATGTTGTGTCCTCTCCTTTTTCATGAGTAGAGCTGAAAACTTTATGATGTACATCAGTTCCATTTCTAATTTTTTTCGTGTGTGTAATTGTTAATATTTGGCCATTGTTTTTTTTGTATTTATTTATTTATTTATTTATTTATTTTACTTACCATATGTAACTTTGCTTGATTCTTCTACAGGAGAAAAACAATAAAAATAAGTGAATAATTAAATAAAAACCATCTGGTAGAGAAAGTGGATTGGCTCAAGCCACCTTTCTCTGAGCCAAATTATTAATTTCAAAATCACTTCTTGAAATATTCCCTATTTCTCCCATTCACTCACTGTTAAAGCTGTCTTGGAACTGTGGGGACTGGGCTTACATCACTGAGTTCTTTCCCGTGCCAATCACATGGTTCTGGTTCTGTTGATGTCGTATTGCTTCTATTGGAATCTAATGGGTTCCATGTTCTTGCTGCTAGACACAGGAAGCCAGTGGCAGGTTTCTGGCTAATATTAAGTGATGTATGTGCTGTTTTTTCACCTGATGACGTGTTAATGAAATGAATTATTTTTCATTGCCTTGCCCAAACATTCTCGAGGCTTAGGAGTGTACTATTGTGAACGTTTAGTTAGATGTAGGCTTTGATTAGAATTAGATATGGGCTATAATCTGTATTAAAACATGTTGTGTCCTCTCCTTTTTCATAAGTAGAGCTGAAAACTTTATGATGTACATCAGTTCCATTTCTAATTTTTTTCGTGTGTGTAATTGTTAATATTTGGCCATTGTTTTTTTTGTATTTATTTATTTATTTATTTATTTTACTTACCATATGTAACTTTGCTTGATTCTTCTACAGGAGAAAAACAATAAAAATAAGTGAATAATTAAATAAAAACCATCTGGTAGAGAAAGTGGATTGGCTCAAGCCACCTTTCTCTGAGCCAAATTATTAATTTCAAAATCACTTCTTGAAATATTCCCTATTTCTCCCATTCACTCACTGTTAAAGCTGTCTTGGAACTGTGGGGACTGGGCTTACATCACTGAGTTCTTTCCCGTGCCAATCACATGGTTCTGGTTCTGTTGATGTCGTATTGCTTCTATTGGAATCTAATGGGTTCCATGTTCTTGCTGCTAGACACGGGAAGCCATTGGCAGGTTTCTGGCTAAGATTAAGTGATGTATGTGCTGTTTTTTCACCTGATGACGTGTTAATGAAATGAATTATTTTTCAATGCCTTGCCCAAACATTCTCGAGGCTTAGGAGTGTACTATTTTGAATGCTTAGTTAGATGTAGGCTTTGATTAGAATTAGATATGGGCTATAATCTGTATTAAAACATGTTGTGTCCTCTCCTTTTTCATGAGTAGAGCTGAAAACTTTATGATGTACATCAGTTCCATTTCTAATTTTTTTCGTGTGTGTAATTGTTAATATTTGGCCATTGTTTTTTTTTGTATTTATTTATTTATTTATTTATTTTACTTACCATATGTAACTTTGCTTGATTCTTCTACAGGAGAAAAACAATAAAAATAAGTGAATAATTAAATAAAAACCATCTGGTAGAGAAAGTGGATTGGCTCAAGCCACCTTTCTCTGAGCCAAATTATTAATTTCAAAATCACTTCTTGAAATATTCCCTATTTCTCCCATTCACTCACTGTTAAAGCTGTCTTGGAACTGTGGGGACTGGGCTTACATCACTGAGTTCTTTCCCGTGCCAATCACATGGTTCTGGTTCTGTTGATGTCGTATTGCTTCTATTGGAATCTAATGGGTTCCATGTTCTTGCTGCTAGACACAGGAAGCCAGTGGCAGGTTTCTGGCTAATATTAAGTGATGTATGTGCTGTTTTTTCACCTGATGACGTGTTAATGAAATGAATTATTTTTCATTGCCTTGCCCAAACATTCTCGAGGCTTAGGAGTGTACTATTGTGAACGTTTAGTTAGATGTAGGCTTTGATTAGAATTAGATATGGGCTATAATCTGTATTAAAACATGTTGTGTCCTCTCCTTTTTCATAAGTAGAGCTGAAAACTTTATGATGTACATCAGTTCCATTTCTAATTTTTTTCGTGTGTGTAATTGTTAATATTTGGCCATTGTTTTTTTTGTATTTATTTATTTATTTATTTATTTTACTTACCATATGTAACTTTGCTTGATTCTTCTACAGGAGAAAAACAATAAAAATAAGTGAATAATTAAATAAAAACCATCTGGTAGAGAAAGTGGATTGGCTCAAGCCACCTTTCTCTGAGCCAAATTATTAATTTCAAAATCACTTCTTGAAATATTCCCTATTTCTCCCATTCACTCACTGTTAAAGCTGTCTTGGAACTGTGGGGACTGGGCTTACATCACTGAGTTCTTTCCCGTGCCAATCACATGGTTCTGGTTCTGTTGATGTCGTATTGCTTCTATTGGAATCTAATGGGTTCCATGTTCTTGCTGCTAGACACGGGAAGCAGGTGGCAGGTTTCTGGCTAAGATTAAGTGATGTATGTGCTGTTTTTTCACATGATGACGTGTTAATGAAATGAATTATTTTTCAATGCCTTGCCCAAACATTCTCGAGGCTTAGGAGTGTACTATTTTGAATGCTTAGTTAGATGTAGGCTTTGATTAGAATTAGATATGGGCTATAATCTGTATTAAAACATGTTGTGTCCTCTCCTTTTTCATGAGTAGAGCTGAAAACTTTATGATGTACATCAGTTCCATTTCTAATTTTTTTCGTGTGTGTAATTGTTAATATTTGGCCATTGTTTTTTTTTGTATTTATTTATTTATTTATTTATTTTACTTACCATATGTAACTTTGCTTGATTCTTCTACAGGAGAAAAACAATAAAAATAAGTGAATAATTAAATAAAAACCATCTGGTAGAGAAAGTGGATTGGCTCAAGCCACCTTTCTCTGAGCCAAATTATTAATTTCAAAATCACTTCTTGAAATATTCCCTATTTCTCCCATTCACTCACTGTTAAAGCTGTCTTGGAACTGTGGGGACTGGGCTTACATCACTGAGTTCTTTCCCGTGCCAATCACATGGTTCTGGTTCTGTTGATGTCGTATTGCTTCTATTGGAATCTAATGGGTTCCATGTTCTTGCTGCTAGACACAGGAAGCCAGTGGCAGGTTTCTGGCTAATATTAAGTGATGTATGTGCTGTTTTTTCACCTGATGACGTGTTAATGAAATGAATTATTTTTCATTGCCTTGCCCAAACATTCTCGAGGCTTAGGAGTGTACTATTGTGAACGTTTAGTTAGATGTAGGCTTTGATTAGAATTAGATATGGGCTATAATCTGTATTAAAACATGTTGTGTCCTCTCCTTTTTCATGAGTAGAGCTGAAAACTTTATGATGTACATCAGTTCCATTTCTAATTTTTTTCGTGTGTGTAATTGTTAATATTTGGCCATTGTTTTTTTTGTATTTATTTATTTATTTATTTATTTATTTTACTTACCATATGTAACTTTGCTTGATTCTTCTACAGGAGAAAAACAATAAAAATAAGTGAATAATTAAATAAAAACCATCTGGTAGAGAAAGTGGATTGGCTCAAGCCACCTTTCTCTGAGCCAAATTATTAATTTCAAAATCACTTCTTGAAATATTCCCTATTTCTCCCATTCACTCACTGTTAAAGCTGTCTTGGAACTGTGGGGACTGGGCTTACATCACTGAGTTCTTTCCCGTGCCAATCACATGGTTCTGGTTCTGTTGATGTCGTATTGCTTCTATTGGAATCTAATGGGTTCCATGTTCTTGCTGCTAGACACAGGAAGCCAGTGGCAGGTTTCTGGCTAATATTAAGTGATGTATGTGCTGTTTTTTCACCTGATGACGTGTTAATGAAATGAATTATTTTTCATTGCCTTGCCCAAACATTCTCGAGGCTTAGGAGTGTACTATTGTGAACGTTTAGTTAGATGTAGGCTTTGATTAGAATTAGATATGGGCTATAATCTGTATTAAAACATGTTGTGTCCTCTCCTTTTTCATGAGTAGAGCTGAAAACTTTATGATGTACATCAGTTCCATTTCTAATTTTTTTCGTGTGTGTAATTGTTAATATTTGGCCATTGTTTTTTTTGTATTTATTTATTTATTTATTTATTTTACTTACCATATGTAACTTTGCTTGATTCTTCTACAGGAGAAAAACAATAAAAATAAGTGAATAATTAAATAAAAACCATCTGGTAGAGAAAGTGGATTGGCTCAAGCCACCTTTCTCTGAGCCAAATTATTAATTTCAAAATCACTTCTTGAAATATTCCCTATTTCTCCCATTCACTCACTGTTAAAGCTGTCTTGGAACTGTGGGGACTGGGCTTACATCACTGAGTTCTTTCCCGTGCCAATCACATGGTTCTGGTTCTGTTGATGTCGTATTGCTTCTATTGGAATCTAATGGGTTCCATGTTCTTGCTGCTAGACACGGGAAGCAGGTTGGCAGGTTTCTGGCTAAGATTAAGTGATGTATGTGCTGTTTTTTCACCTGATGACGTGTTAATGAAATGAATTATTTTTCATTGCCTTGCCCAAACATTCTCGAGGCTTAGGAGTGTACTATTTTGAATGCTTAGTTAGATGTAGGCTTTGATTAGAATTAGATATGGGCTATAATCTGTATTAAAACATGTTGTGTCCTCTCCTTTTTCATGAGTAGAGCTGAAAACTTTATGATGTACATCAGTTCCATTTCTAATTTTTTTCGTGTGTGTAATTGTTAATATTTGGCCATTGTTTTTTTTGTATTTATTTATTTATTTATTTATTTTACTTACCATATGTAACTTTGCTTGATTCTTCTACAGGAGAAAAACAATAAAAATAAGTGAATAATTAAATAAAAACCATCTGGTAGAGAAAGTGGATTGGCTCAAGCCACCTTTCTCTGAGCCAAATTATTAATTTCAAAATCACTTCTTGAAATATTCCCTATTTCTCCCATTCACTCACTGTTAAAGCTGTCTTGGAACTGTGGGGACTGGGCTTACATCACTGAGTTCTTTCCCGTGCCAATCACATGGTTCTGGTTCTGTTGATGTCGTATTGCTTCTATTGGAATCTAATGGGTTCCATGTTCTTGCTGCTAGACACAGGAAGCCAGTGGCAGGTTTCTGGCTAATATTAAGTGATGTATGTGCTGTTTTTTCACCTGATGACGTGTTAATGAAATGAATTATTTTTCATTGCCTTGCCCAAACATTCTCGAGGCTTAGGAGTGTACTATTGTGAACGTTTAGTTAGATGTAGGCTTTGATTAGAATTAGATATGGGCTATAATCTGTATTAAAACATGTTGTGTCCTCTCCTTTTTCATAAGTAGAGCTGAAAACTTTATGATGTACATCAGTTCCATTTCTAATTTTTTTCGTGTGTGTAATTGTTAATATTTGGCCATTGTTTTTTTTTGTATTTATTTATTTATTTATTTATTTTACTTACCATATGTAACTTTGCTTGATTCTTCTACAGGAGAAAAACAATAAAAATAAGTGAATAATTAAATAAAAACCATCTGGTAGAGAAAGTGGATTGGCTCAAGCCACCTTTCTCTGAGCCAAATTATTAATTTCAAAATCACTTCTTGAAATATTCCCTATTTCTCCCATTCACTCACTGTTAAAGCTGTCTTGGAACTGTGGGGACTGGGCTTACATCACTGAGTTCTTTCCCGTGCCAATCACATGGTTCTGGTTCTGTTGATGTCGTATTGCTTCTATTGGAATCTAATGGGTTCCATGTTCTTGCTGCTAGACACAGGAAGCCAGTGGCAGGTTTCTGGCTAATATTAAGTGATGTATGTGCTGTTTTTTCACCTGATGACGTGTTAATGAAATGAATTATTTTTCATTGCCTTGCCCAAACATTCTCGAGGCTTAGGAGTGTACTATTTTGAATGCTTAGTTAGATGTAGGCTTTGATTAGAATTAGATATGGGCTATAATCTGTATTAAAACATGTTGTGTCCTCTCCTTTTTCATGAGTAGAGCTGAAAACTTTATGATGTACATCAGTTCCATTTCTAATTTTTTTCGTGTGTGTAATTGTTAATATTTGGCCATTGTTTTTTTTGTATTTATTTATTTATTTATTTATTTATTTATTTTACTTACCATATGTAACTTTGCTTGATTCTTCTACAGGAGAAAAACAATAAAAATAAGTGAATAATTAAATAAAAACCATCTGGTAGAGAAAGTGGATTGGCTCAAGCCACCTTTCTCTGAGCCAAATTATTAATTTCAAAATCACTTCTTGAAATATTCCCTATTTCTCCCATTCACTCACTGTTAAAGCTGTCTTGGAACTGTGGGGACTGGGCTTACATCACTGAGTTCTTTCCCGTGCCAATCACATGGTTCTGGTTCTGTTGATGTCGTATTGCTTCTATTGGAATCTAATGGGTTCCATGTTCTTGCTGCTAGACACAGGAAGCCAGTGGCAGGTTTCTGGCTAATATTAAGTGATGTATGTGCTGTTTTTTCACCTGATGACGTGTTAATGAAATGAATTATTTTTCATTGCCTTGCCCAAACATTCTCGAGGCTTAGGAGTGTACTATTGTGAACGTTTAGTTAGATGTAGGCTTTGATTAGAATTAGATATGGGCTATAATCTGTATTAAAACATGTTGTGTCCTCTCCTTTTTCATGAGTAGAGCTGAAAACTTTATGATGTACATCAGTTCCATTTCTAATTTTTTTCGTGTGTGTAATTGTTAATATTTGGCCATTGTTTTTTTTGTATTTATTTATTTATTTATTTATTTTACTTACCATATGTAACTTTGCTTGATTCTTCTACAGGAGAAAAACAATAAAAATAAGTGAATAATTAAATAAAAACCATCTGGTAGAGAAAGTGGATTGGCTCAAGCCACCTTTCTCTGAGCCAAATTATTAATTTCAAAATCACTTCTTGAAATATTCCCTATTTCTCCCATTCACTCACTGTTAAAGCTGTCTTGGAACTGTGGGGACTGGGCTTACATCACTGAGTTCTTTCCCGTGCCAATCACATGGTTCTGGTTCTGTTGATGTCGTATTGCTTCTATTGGAATCTAATGGGTTCCATGTTCTTGCTGCTAGACACAGGAAGCCAGTGGCAGGTTTCTGGCTAATATTAAGTGATGTATGTGCTGTTTTTTCACCTGATGACGTGTTAATGAAATGAATTATTTTTCATTGCCTTGCCCAAACATTCTCGAGGCTTAGGAGTGTACTATTGTGAACGTTTAGTTAGATGTAGGCTTTGATTAGAATTAGATATGGGCTATAATCTGTATTAAAACATGTTGTGTCCTCTCCTTTTTCATAAGTAGAGCTGAAAACTTTATGATGTACATCAGTTCCATTTCTAATTTTTTTTGTGTGTGTAATTGTTAATATTTGGCCATTGTTTTTTTTGTATTTATTTATTTATTTATTTATTTATTTTACTTACCATATGTAACTTTGCTTGATTCTTCTACAGGAGAAAAACAATAAAAATAAGTGAATAATTAAATAAAAACCATCTGGTAGAGAAAGTGGATTGGCTCAAGCCACCTTTCTCTGAGCCAAATTATTAATTTCAAAATCACTTCTTGAAATATTCCCTATTTCTCCCATTCACTCACTGTTAAAGCTGTCTTGGAACTGTGGGGACTGGGCTTACATCACTGAGTTCTTTCCCGTGCCAATCACATGGTTCTGGTTCTGTTGATGTCGTATTGCTTCTATTGGAATCTAATGGGTTCCATGTTCTTGCTGCTAGACACAGGAAGCCAGTGGCAGGTTTCTGGCTAATATTAAGTGATGTATGTGCTGTTTTTTCACCTGATGACGTGTTAATGAAATGAATTATTTTTCATTGCCTTGCCCAAACATTCTCGAGGCTTAGGAGTGTACTATTGTGAACGTTTAGTTAGATGTAGGCTTTGATTAGAATTAGATATGGGCTATAATCTGTATTAAAACATGTTGTGTCCTCTCCTTTTTCATGAGTAGAGCTGAAAACTTTATGATGTACATCAGTTCCATTTCTAATTTTTTTCGTGTGTGTAATTGTTAATATTTGGCCATTGTTTTTTTTGTATTTATTTATTTATTTATTTATTTTACTTACCATATGTAACTTTGCTTGAT